>JAVKPL010013870.1:0-12077 GCA_032173675.1 Gastrolobium villosum | reverse complement strand
AATTGATGTTTCTTAATTGCAAGGTTTTGTTTGTAGTAGATACTTACAAAGTTCTATGTGAGTGTTGTAGCTTTTTCATCTCCAAAGATATCACAAAATACTTACACGGTTCTTGCTTTTAGCGATTAACGAACGACAGACGCCGACAATTTTTTTGATCTTTTTCCTCCTTGCATCGCGCGGGTACTGCACTAGTTTTCCTTCTATTTTGCATCAAATTGAAGATCATATCTTAATATAATTGAAAATGGAGTATGGTTGTATATATAACCTCAATACAAAATAACAAATTACGTAAGATTTATATTATATTTTTGTTATAATTTTTACTTCAGATGTAATTTATGTAAAATAAGTAAATAAATTAGTTATACTTAAACTTCTTTTTAGAAATTAAACTGGTTTTTATTGGAAAAAGAGAGAGCAATAGGAGAAGTTAGAAACATAAAGGAGCAAGCCATAGCTTTGAATGCAGTGTGGCATACGTAGAAGCAGATATTTCTTGCTTTATCTGCAACAACTTTGAACCAAAATACTGCAAATCTTATACTTACAAAAAACTGTGTTGCTATTTTGTTCTATATTTCAGGTGAGAAAAATTACAACATTAACAGAGAACTTTGCAAATATCAACCAAAAACAAAAATCTGCTATTCAGAGGGATAATTAATTTTGCATACAACTACATTATAATACACCATAATACGTTATAATACACCATGTTAACATGAGGAAGGGATATAAAAAAAATACATACAAATCATCTATGTAGCACCGACACCGACACGGGACACAAGACACGATACGACACGACACTCCGACACGTTAATTCTAAAAAATGTTAAATTTCGACACGTTAGGACACGTCTCGATATTAAATATTATTTTTAATTTATATAATGTATATTATATTTACTACTCAATAATTTAACAAAAAAATGAAGTTATACTTATAACACCCATCAATTTTGCAAAGAAACATAAGATATCTGGAATATTTGTATTAAGCTCAATAAAATGGTAATAGTAATCCAATGAATCTAATAATTTGAACTAAAAACGCAATGCAACGCAACTTTTGAACATTTTTTGAATATCTACGACGCGTGTTAGAGTGTCGGAAAGTGTCGGACACGACACGTTAGCATTTTTGAAGTGTCGATGCTTCATAGCAAATCATTGCTAACTATAACATCGGTCAACAAAATCAAGGTAACAATAACACCAAGCAAATATGGATTTAAAAGATCAGATTTTACCTATAATATGAAAACGCTATTCATTTATAGTCATTTCGTAGCAATCATTGAAGGGATAAGTTCAACACTTACTAAATATGTCATTTCCTGTGTTATTTTCGTTCCTCGTGTCTACAATACAAAAGGCAAAAACTCATTAAATAAGTATCACTAATATGTTAACACCAAAAAGTCATAGTATCAGCAAAGAAAAAAAGATCGGATTAAATTTTTTTAAGAACCAAAAAAAATGTTGTATGAACGGATTTGAATGCAACTTAATCAAATAAGCATGTATGAGTCAAAAAATTTCCTTACATTGCAACAAATGCATATAAACAGAATAAAAGCAACTACACTAATCTTTGTGATAGACTTTCATTTATTGCAATCACATTTAAGAAATAATAATAAGTAATTATTATTTGCAAGTATTTGTGTTGTTAGTATTTGGAATTTCACAAATTTGTATTTACAAAAATTAAAATCAGATTTAGGAATTTAATTAAAAAAGATTAAGGATGAAATTTTAATTCAATTATAAAAATATGTTGGTGGGCCGGCCCTCCGGGTCGAGTCTGTTTTGTCACCTCTAACCATCAGCATGTAAAATGTTTTTATATTTATCCACAAAATATCATTTTTATAGTTGCGTCTAGGTTTTATATTTTATCTCAGAGATGAACTTTCATTTATTACAATCAGATTCAAAAAATAATAATAAATAATTATTATTTTTTGCAATGAGTAGTGTCGTTAGTCTTTGAAATTTCACAAATTAATATTTACAAAAATTGAAATCAGATTTAATATTTTTTTTCTGTGATTTAGTAATTTAATTATAAAAGAAGAAGGATAAAATTTCAATCGAATTATAAAAATATATTGGCGGGCTGGTCCTCCGGGCCGAGCCTAGTTTTCCACCTTTAATTGTCACATTTTATATAATTTTTTTTAAGGATTAATTTCGATAATCTTTGGAATTTCACAAATTTGTATTTACAAAAACTGAAATCATATTTAGTAATTTAATTATAAAAGAAGAATGATAAAATTTCAATTGAATTTAAAAAATATATTAGAGGGCCGGCCCTCCGGATCGAGCCCAGTTTTCACCTCTAAGTGTCAGTATTTTATATAAATAATTATTTTTTGCAAGTATTTGAGTTAATTACACTCTTGTAATAAAAAAAATGAAAGTTAAATTTCTTTCTTATGTACTAAATTAAATTTTTCATTTTTATAGTTCCTAGATTTTAACAATATTTTTTACAAAATGATAGCCGTCATTTTTTATTTAAATTTAAAACTTTTTATATTAATTAAACATATTTTTTTATATAATTTTTTTCAATTTTAATTTATGATTTTTATATTTTTTTAATTGGTTATACATTTATATTTAAAATGTTTGTGTTAAATATTTTTTTTAAAAAATACATGTATATTTAAAAAATTTATGTTAAAGATTTAATTTATTTTCTGTAAAGTATAAATTATGTCATTTCTTATTTTTTCATTTAAATTTGAAATTTAAATAATTCTTATGGACTACAAATGTATTTTTATAATTTTAAATATTTTATTGTTTAATCTTTATTTTTATATTAAATTCAAAATTATTATATATATCTTTTCGTAATTTATAAATATTAAATGCTGAGCTCTTTTTCCACATATCAAGTTCACATAAATTTTCATTTAATTTATTTTCAAATTTTGAATTTATTTTACAATATAAATAATTTTGTTATTTTACTATTTTTTTATGCTGTTGTTTTTTTATGCAGCATTAATAGGGCTAACAATTATCCATGCAAAAAATAGTGAGATATACAACAAAAGAAAAGTATAGGTTTTTTTTACTCATAATATACAACAACAAAGAATAGTGACATATTAAATGAGTTGTCTGCCACAAAAAAAGTTTCAAAAGTTTTTCCACCATTACAAAGTTAAAAATTCAAATTTAAACATAAATTCAAAATTTAGAATAGTTGAGTTATTATTAATTTGGAAATTCCAATGTAGAATACAGTGGGACATTGAATGAGTTGTTTGCTACAAAAAATTGTTCACATAATTTTTCATTTAATTTATTTCAAAATTTCAAATTCTTTTACACAATATAAATAATTTTGTTATTTTGCAATATTTTTTTGAATCTATTTTTTTATGCAACATTAACGATTTCTCATTTTTATTCATCAAATTGGACAATCATTATTAACATAGGCAATTTCACATTAAATTATTTTGTATCAACTATATTTAAATTTTTATAATTTTAAACATTTTTTTGTTTAATCTATAATTTTATCTTTTAAATTTTAATTGTGTTTTGGTGAGAAATTGATTGATTAATAAATGGCAGTTTATGGTGTTTTTGTTATGTTTGATTCTTTAATCAGTCTTTTAAAATTTCTTTCACGTTATGATTTATGACATTTACAGAAAATCTTAAGTTATCATTCCTTTTATTATCACTTACAGTTGGTGATTGTCAAAAAAAATTCGATTCTTTAATTAGTCTTTTAATATCAAACTCACTATTGATGAAAAGATTCATCCATTTTGCTATGGAAGCCTTAGCTTTTTTTCTTCTCCAAGGCTCCATTCTTGCCAGAACCAATCTTTTTTCTATCTCTCTCATTTCCTGGCTTTCAAGTGGGGTGAAAACAGGTTCACCAAGAACAGGATAGCCTCCCAAAACCATCATATCCTCCAACGTGATTGTTGCTTCACCCCATGGAAACACAAATGTATTTGTCTTAGAACACCACTTCTCTGCAACCCCAGATACCAAGTCTTGATTTTTCACAATGCAGCACTTGGTGCTCATGATAGCTTCAAAGATGCCAGCTTTCTTCCACACTGATTCATACCTGTGATGAAGGGTATCCACCCACTGAAATGGATTGCTAAAGGCCTCTATGCAACTCTTTGCCAAAGAGCATTCTTGCGCAGTGAGGTTAATGTGATAGAAAACCGAAATTATCCTTTGTTTCTTGCAATATCTCAAACAAAATAAACGTCCTTTTGTATTATGCTAAAGGGTTATTTTGTGAATGTGGTCTCTGATGAGTAGTAGAAATGAAACAAAACGTGTTTTTTTTTTTTTTTTTTGGTAGCCGTTTTCTTTGACTTTTTTGTTACAAAATAAATCCACTATATCAGAAGAACGAAAAGTCCCCACAATAGTATCAATGGTAGCCAAAGTAGTTAAACGCAAACATGAGACATAGTATATGGTTCATTTAATTGAGTTATAGTATATGGTTCATTTAATCAATTAAATTTCATTTTTTAAACTCTCTTGTAAATCACAGCATTAATGTTGACGTTTTATAAACATTTTGCTCCTCAGCTTAGCCTAAACGTTTTTGTTACGGATGGAGCTCGCTCAACCGTCTTCCGAGAATATCTCGGATGGAGATATGGCAAAATCTCAACTGACCCAAACATGCCCGTTGAGGCCGACCAAGTCGGACGAAATCTCAACAATGGAGCTCAGCAGCCGAGCCAGGTACCTCTATAAATAAGAACTCAGACATCTCAGGTACACACCTCTGAATCGCCTAGCTTATTCCACTCATTGTGCACACACAACACCCCCTGGTTATAAAGCCTATTGCTGGTGCGCAGTGATTGGGACCTCGGCATATAGCCTAGTAAATTGGGCATATACATCATCTCTGAGCGCATACCATCCGGTATAGCAATACGGTCTACCTCGGACCTAACATTGGCGCCGTCTGTGGGGACTCGGTAAATTTCGATTCCCATAACACCATGACCAACACAAGATCCACGTCGGGCAATGCTCAGGGGCCATCCCAAATGTCTGGTTTGGAGCAGCTCCAGGCTTCAGCTAGCCCGGTTCTGGTGGACGTGCAAGTCGAAGAGGTCGGATCACAGAGGCCCCCTACTAGACCACCGATTGGAAACACAACGACTGTGAATCGTCAACCCGAGCCACCGAATGTAACTTCGATGGCAATGGGAGCAATCCTCCAGCGGATGCAGGAAATGGAAAACCGATTCCTAACACAACAACGACTAGATGCTGAGAGAATGGCCACGCTGGAGGCTGAACTACGAAACCGGACTGCTCAAGGTGGAACCGGAAGCGGGCCACAGGCTCAGGACGGAGGGAACCAGCACCAAAACATGGGTGGAAATGCTACTGCTGGTAATGGAGCCTCCCAACCCCATAACACGTCCGCTCCTGAAGTCAACGTCCTGGAAACCCTGTCTCAACACCTCGGCAATCAGCAAGAGGTAGGAGGCCAGAACATCGCCGCCAACAACCAAAATTATCTGAACGACGATGAAGCTAACGACAGCCCGTTTACGGAAAGATTAATGAACCTGGCCATCCCCCCAAGGTTCAAGAGCACCAGAATACCTCCGTATGATGGGAGCCAAGACCCAGAAGCCCACTTGGAGGCTTTCAAAACCGAAATGCTGTTTAATGGGATTACAGGACCCATCAAGGCCAGAATTTTCGCAACAACCCTAACGGGACAGGCAATGACCTGGATCACCAGGTTGCCCAAAAACTCAATTGACTCGTTCGAAGATTTAGCGCGAACTTTCCGCCTAAACTTCGCAACCAGCAAGGTGCACCCCATGCCGGCCTACGCGCTGGGAAGAATTCGTCAGAAAGACAATGAATCATTAAGGAAATACCTTGATAGGTTCAAAGATGCAGCACTGAAGGTCCGCGGTCTCACTGAAGCTGTGCACCTCCATCTAATCATTTCTGGATTAGATGGCGACTCCCCCCTCGCAAGGTCGATCTACAAGAACCCGGTCAATGACCTCGAAGAATTCCGACGTAGGTCTGACAAATACATCGACGTGGAGGATATGCAGCAGGCATACGTCGACTCTCGTGGGCGGAGCCCGTCCAGAAGAAGCCCAAATAAGAAGAACGGTAGAGATCGGGACCACAAGGGGTCCAAAAAAGGGAACGACACTCGCGAGAAGAAGACGTAAGATCGTTCTCCCAGAACGAAGTTTGAGGACTATACACCATTAAACGTGCCCAGATCCAGGATCTGGCGAGAAGTAGCCCAGACCGAGATGAGAAACGTCGACCGACCTCGCCCCCTTAGGGCAAAGAGCGGATTGGACAAAAGCAAATATTGCGCCTTCCACGACCAAAACGGCCACATCACGGATGACTGCTGGGACCTTCGAGACGCGATTGAAAAACACGTCAGAGAAGGAAAGTTAAAACAGTACATAATTCGTACGCAAGGTAAGAAGAACAACAAACCCAGACAGAAAAGCCGAAGCCGAAGCCGAAGCCGAAGCCGAAGCCGAAGCCGAAGTCCGAGGCGTGGAGACAAAAGAGACCAGAGGCAAGACCGCAACGCCAAGGGCAAGGAAGTCGACGACAGAACGGAGACTTTTCCTGAAGCAGAATTTGAATGCAATGTGATCAGTGGGGGATTGGGTGGCGGAGGAGACTCGGCGAACGCCCGAAGGAAATACTTAAAAGAGGTCATGTCCATTAGAGACCGGCCAACTTTTAAGCCAAACTTCGATGAACCCGAACCCCCCCCGATATACTTCACCAGAGCAGAGCTGGCAAGGGTCGTGCCAGGACATACTGACGGATTGGTAGTCACTGGAGTGCTAGTCAATTGTCGAGTCAGGAGAATCTTCCTTGACCACGGAAGCTGTGCAGATATAATCCTCTGGGACGCCTTCAAGAGGATGAATTTGGATGAAAAGGACCTAAAGCCATGTGTCACCGAGCTCCTTGGCTTCAACGGATACCCATCCCCACCAAAAGGCTATATCGACCTCAAACTGACCCTCGGCACGAAGGATTCCTTCCGTACGGAGAGAGTTCGGTTTGTGGTAGTGGACACTTCCTCCTCTTATAACGTAATCATTGGTCGTCCTACTATTCACGATTGGGACATGATGATATCCACCAAGCACCAACTCATGAAAATGCCAGGGCCCAACCTTGAAATAATCACAATTCCTGGAGATCAAAGAGAGTCAAGGGAGTGTTATTATGAGACAATTCGGGCCCATCACGGGGATCCGGCATCTCCTCCCCGGACAAGGGGGGAAGGATCAAGCCACCGAGTTTTCAGATCAACCGACAGAGAGGTCAACCTGGTCGAGCTCGACATGCGAGAGGAGCTTCAATCGCCTCGACCACAACCTGAGGGCGAATTACAAGAAGTCGAGATCCGCGGTGATGGCCAAGGCTACACCAAGGTCGGAAAGTCTCTGGAGCTAGAGTTTCAAAACGAACTCGTAGCATTCCTAAAGACCAATTCCGACGTATTTGCTTGGAAGGCCTCCGAGATTCCTGGGATTGATCCAGCCTTTTGCTGCCACAGGCTATCGATGTATCCGGGAGCAAAGCCGGTATCCCAAAAGAAAAGAAAGATTGGGATAGACAGACGACAGGCTCTAAACGAACATGTGGACGAGCTCATGGAGGCCGGATTCATTCGTGAAATACAGTATACTACCTGGCTGTCAAATGTAGTAATGGTCAAAAAACCAAGCGGAAAATGGAGAATTTGTGTCGATTACACAGACCTGAACAAGGTCTGCCCAAAGGATTCCTACCCATTGCCCAATATCGACCAACTAGTGGACAACTCATCTGGCTTCCAGTTGCTTTCATTTATGGACGCGTACTCAGGGTATAATCAAATTCCCCTTCACCCAGATGACCATGATAAGACGGCTTTTATTTCGGAAAAAGGAAATTTCTGTTATAATGTTATGCCATTTGGCCTCAAAAATGCTGGGGCCACTTATCAAAGGATGATGAACCGAGTCTTCCAGACTCAGATCGGAAGAAACCTGGAGGTCTACATTGACGATATGATCGTCAAATCAATAAGCACTTCAGCGCACATCGCTGACCTCGGAGAAACTTTCGAGCAATTAAGAGCTCGGAAGATCAGGCTGAACCCAGCCAAATGCGCATTTGGAGTACCAGCTGGGAAATTCCTGGGGTTCATGCTTACAAACCGAGGAATCGAGGCAAATCCCGACAAATGTAGGGCGGTATTGGAAATGAAGCAGCCACAAAATAAAAGGGAGGTCCAGCAACTTACAGGCCGCCTTGCCGCCTTGACTAGATTCCTCCCAAAATCAGCAGAGAAGGCACTGCCGTTCTTTAAGCTCCTCAAGAAGGAGGCAGAATTCGGTTGGGGGGAAGAGTGCAAAAAGGCATTCGACAACATCAAAGTTTGCTTGGCTACCCCTCCCGTACTAACAAAACCAGAACCCGGAGAGACGCTGGTCCTGTACCTGTCTGTGGGTGAGGAAGCTATCAGCGCCGTCTTGGTCCGGGAAACGGATAATCACCAGCACCCAATCTATTTCGTTGGACGTACATTGCAGGGACCAGAACTCCGATACCAGAAGCTAGAAAAAGTGGCATTTGCTTTACTGACAACGGCAAGAAGGCTCCGACCTTACTTCCAAAGCCACCGGATCATAGTGCGGACAAACCAGCCTATCAGGCATATACTACATAAGCCTGACCTGGCAGGAAGGATGATTAATTGGGCTGTCGAGCTATCCGAGTTTGATTTAACGTACGAACCTCGGCCAGCAATAAAGTCACAGGCACTTGCCGACTTCATCTTGGAGCTCACCCCGGGCAATGAACAGGAGAAGTCGGAAGAGGATATCTGGACCGTGTATGTGGACGGATCCTCAAATTCTAAAGGAAGCGGCGCGGGAGTAATCATCGAAAGCCCGGAAGGAGTATCAATTGAGCATTCGCTCCACCTGGCATTTCCGACCTCAAACAACCAAGCCGAGTATGAGGCGTTTATTGCTGGGATTATGCAGGTGAGAGAGCACGGAGCAAAGAGAGTCAAAATCATGAGCGATTCTCAAGTCGTTACTTCCCAAGTTGAGGGAAAGTACCAAGCCAAGGGCCCTCTCATGATGAAGTACCTCCAAAGAGTTAAGGAATTGTTTGCCGAGTTCGACGAGGTAATGATCCAGTACATCCCTCGAAATGAGAATAGTAGGGCCGACATCCTGTCCAAACTGGCAAGCTCAAAAGGACCCGGCAACCACCGCACCGTTATTCAGCAAAGCATTTTGGAACCAACATGCGTCCTAATGATAACTACCGACACTGAAGATTGGAGGAGACCAATCGTGGCTTACCTTGAAAAAGGAACCCTGCCAGAAGATACTAAAGAGGCAAAAAAGCTGGTCAGGAACTCGGCTTGCTTCACCATAGTAGAGGGTCAACTCTACAAAAAGGGTTTCTATGCACCCATGCTGAAGTGCCTTGATAAAAACGAAGTTGAATATGTGTTATCCGAGATCCATGAAGGCATCAACGGACATCACATGGGGGGCAAAGCATTGGCTAAGAAGGCGTTAAGAGCTGGGTATTACTGGCCAACAATGGCGGCCGACGCCATGGAACATGTTCAGCGATGTGAGCAGTGTCAGAAGCATGCACTGATAATTCATGCACCCCCAGAGGAATTGCAGACCATAACGGCACCTTGGCCATTTTTTAAATGGGGAATGGACCTCTTAGGACCCTTTGCTGCTGCTGAAGGACAACTAAAGTGGCTGATAGTCGCGGTCGACTACTTCACCAAATGGATTGAGGCTGAACCCCTGGCCACCATCACCTCGGCCAGGATACGCCGCTTCTTCGAAAGGAACCTGGTAAGTCGGTTTGGAATCCCTGCAGAAATTGTAACCGACAACGGAACTCAATTCATTGACAAGAAATTCCAAGAACTCATGACCGACTTCAAAATAAAACACCGTTTCGCCTCAGTGGAACATCCCCAGACCAACGGACAAGCCGAGTCTGCCAACAAGGTAATAATCAACGGACTCAAGAAAAGGCTTGACGAGGCCAAAGGAAACTGGGTACAGCAATTACACCTAGTCTTATGGGGATACAGAACAAGTGTTCAATCCGCAACAGAAGAAACCCCCTTCAGGCTAACATACGGTTGCGAAGCAATGATTCCGGTTGAGATCGGAGAACCGTCCTGGAGAAGGGCCCAAAGACTGCAAGGCACTGAGGGACAAAATGATGAAGCACTGTTGATTGAGCTCGACCTGTTGGATGAGTGCAGGGAGAACGCCAGATACAAAAATATGATGGCCAAGCGCCTAGTTACGGCTAGATTTAATAAGAAAGTAAGACCTCGGTCATTTCAGAGTGGCGACCTAGTTTTGAGAAGAGCCGACATCGGCAACAAGAATGCCAAAGATGGAAAGCTCGCAGCAAATTGGGAAGGCCCTTATAGGGTCAAGGATAATCTCGGAAAGGGAGCCTACACTCTGGAAACTCTATCAAAGAAGCCAGTAAAAAGAACTTGGAATGCTGACAAGCTGAAAACCTATTACAGTTAGGTATGAAGACATGGTCAAAGTACTAGACTCTAGTCCACATAAATAAAACGAGCCATGGAGCTCGGACAGTACTTGATTTGATTTTAAAGCAAATAAGCGGGCTGTAAAGCTCGGATTTGTAAACGTCTTATTATGAATAAATGAGCAGTTGTTTTTAAAACGCCTCCATTTATGATTCCGACATGTATGTCACGATCGTTAAAGAAATGAACCTTCGAAAAGAAATTAACATTTTTTAGATCGGTCATCAGTGACTCGCAAGCCATAAAGGTAAATAGAAATGAAACCAATATGGTAAAATTTGACGAGCTCGGATTAACCAAAGTTTGTTCATAACAACGAAAGCTAAGCCGAAAACGGCAATGATTACAAAATATTGTAGAAATTGAAATTAAGGGGTCCTAGCCTCGGCCTCTTCCTCGGAACCAGGAGAACCCGGAACAATGACGCCGTCCTTTACTTCGTAAGACACGTCCATGCCCTCTTCGATGAGCCCTGGGTTAAGAACTCGGGCCTGAGCAATGGCGTTGTCAAAAGCTTGGACAGCCGCGTTAACTACCACGTTCCTGGCCTCTTCAAAATCGGCAGTCTTTTGATCGAGCTGAGTTTGAAGCGCCTGAAGTTGGACATCTTTATCTCCTAAAGATTTGGTAAGGGCTTCTTTCTCGGCGCTCAGCTCACCGACCTTAGAGTTGGAAAGGCGCAGGTCTTCCTTCGCCGTGTCCGCCTCCTTCTGCAGCTCCCCAAATTTAACCTCCAGGGCGGACTTAGATCGCTCTAACTCCACGACCTTAGCAGTGAGGGATGACTTGGCCGCATTCGCCTGGTCCAGATTCTGGAGGAGGTCCTGAAATATCTGGATCAATGAGGTCGTCTTTAAGGCGTCCTCCTCCATCCGCTTCAACATGACCCTCACAGAAGAAGTCAGGCCAGAATCCAGAAAGAGACCAGGGGGAGGTTTCAAAGCTGCCCTGAGACGGTCAGAAACACCTGACTTCCACAGCTCCCCTGGCTCCAAACTGAGGAGGGTCCCCTGGGTCCACTGGGAAGCAGGAATCGCAGCTGGACTTGGTGATGGGGGAGAAACATCAATAGGAACCACCTCGTCAGCAGGTGGGTCCTCCCCAAGATGATGTCTATCCGCCGTCGCTTTGACGCTTCGGGTTCAGGAGGGGCAGCCTCTCGCGACTTGCCCTTGCCAGCTCGCTTGGGTAGATACTTCTTATATTCAGCCGACGTCATGCCAACTGAAAATCAGAAAATGCATTGTCAAAGAGCACCAAAAAGAGAATATTGTCAAAAATAAATAAAAAACTTGACATACATACCAAACTCATAAATAGCATCATCTCCAAACTTATTTACTATCCGACTTAAGTCGATGACGCCGTAATCGTCAGTATACTCGATTAAAATCCGCACCGCGAATTTCTCAGCTCTGGA
>JAVKPL010013869.1:0-12101 GCA_032173675.1 Gastrolobium villosum | reverse complement strand
TTGCCGTCAAAAATCTTCGACGGAATCCATTTTCCGTCAAAAATCTTCTACGGAATCCATTTTCCGTCGAAAAACATCACAAAATCAATTTCTTTTGCATTTAATTTATTCATCCGTTTTCGACGGAATACATTTTTCGTCAAAAGTCTTCGACAGAATCTATTTTCCATCGAAAAACTTCATAAAATCAATTTCTTTTGCATTTATTTTATTCATCCATTTTCGACGGAATTCATTTTCCATCCAAAATCTTCGACGGAATCTATTTTCCGTTTAAAAAATTCACAAAATCAATTTCTTTTGCATTTATTTTATTCATCCATTTTCGACGGAATTCATTTTCTATCAAAAATCATCGACGGAATCCATTTTCCGTCGAAAAACTTCACAAAATCAATTTCTTTTGCATTTATTTTATTCATCCATTTTCGACGGAATTCATTTTCCGTCCAAAATCTTCGAACGAAATCCATTTTCCGTCGAAAAACTTCACAAAATCAATTTCTTTTGCATTTATTTTATTCATCCATTTTCGACGGAATTCATTTTCCGTCAAAAATCTTCACAAAATCAATTTCTTTTGCATTTATTTTGTTCATCCGTTTTCGACGGAATACATTTTTCGTTAAAAATCTTCAACGGAATCCATTTTTCGTCGAAAAACTTCATAAAATCAATTTCTTTTGCATTTATTTTATTCATCCATTTTCGACGGAATTCATTTTCCGTCAAAAATGTTCACAAAATCAATTTCTTTTGCATTTATTTTAATCATCCGTTTTCGACGGAATACATTTTTCGTCAAAAATCTTCGACGGAATCCATTTTCCATCGAAAAACTTCATAAAATCAATTTCTTTTGCGTTTATTTTATTCATCCATTTTCGACGGAATTCTTTTTCCGTCCAAAATCTTCGACGCAATCTATTTTCCATTTAAAAAATTCACAAAATCAATTTCTTTTGCATTTATTTTATTCATCCATTTTCGACGGAATTCATTTTCCGTCAAAAATCTTCGACGGAATCTATTTTCCATTTAAAAAATTCACAATATCAATTTCTTTTGCATTTATTTTATTCATCCATTTTCGACGGAATTCATTTTCCGTCAAAAACTTCACAAAATCAATTTCTTTTGCATTTATTTTATTCATCCGTTTTCGACGGAATACATTTTTCGTTAAAAATCTTCAACGGAATCCATTTTTCGTCGTAAAACTTCATAAAATCAATTTCTTTTGCATTTATTTTATTCATCCATTTTTGACGGAATTCATTTTCCGTCAAAAATCTTCGACGGAATCCATTTTCCGTCGAAAAACTTCACAAAATCAATTTCTTTTGCATTTATTTTATTCATCCGTTTTCGACGGAATTCATTTTCCGTCAAAAATCTTCACAAAATCAATTTCTTTTGCATTTATTTTATTAATTCATTTTCGACGGAATACATTTTTCGTCAAAAATCTTAGACAGAATCCATTTTTCGTCGAAAAACTTCATAAAATCAATTTCTTTTGCATTTATTTTATTCATCCATTTTCGACGGAATTCATTTTCCGTCAAAAATCTTCGACGGAATCCATTTTCCGTTTAAAAAATTCACAAAATCAATTTCTTTTGCATTTATTTTATTCATCCATTTTCGACGGAATTCATTTTTCGTCAAAAATCTTCGACGTAATCTATTTTCCGTTTAAAAAATTCACAAAATCAATTTCTTTGGCATTTATTTTATTCATCCATTTTCGACGGAATTCATTTTCCGTCAAAAATCTTCGACGGAATCCATTTTCCGTCGAAAAACTTCACAAAATCAATTTCTTTTGCATTTATTTTATTCATCCATTTTCGACGGAATTCATTTTCCGTCGAAAATCTTCTACGGAATCCATTTTCCGTCGAAAAACTTCACAAAATCAATTTATTTTGCATTTATTTTATTCATCCGTTTTCGACGGAATTTGTTTTCCGTCGAAAAACTTCACAAAATCAATTTCTTTTGCATTTATTTTATTCATCCATTTTCGACGGAATTCATTTTCCGTCAAAAATCTTCACAAAATCAATTTCTTTTGCATTTACATTATTCATCCGTTTTCGACGGAATTCGTTTTCCGTCAAAAATCTTCGACGGTATCTATTTTCCGTCGAAAAACTTCACAAAATCAATTTCTTTTGCATTTATTTTATTCATCCATTTTCGACGGAATTCATTTTCCGTCAAAAATCTTCGACGGAATCCATTTTCCGTCAAAAAACTTCACAAAATCAATTTCTTTTGCATTTATTTTATTCATCCATTTTCGATGGAATTCATTTTCCGTCAAAAATCTTCGACGGAATCCATTTTCCGTCGAAAAACTTACAAAATCAATTTCCTTTGTATTTATTTTATTAATCTGTTTTCGACGAAATTCTTTTTCCGTCGAAAAACTTCACAAAATCAATTTCTTTTGTATTTAATTTAGTCATCCGTTTTCGACGGAATACGTTTTTCGTCAAAAATCTTCGACGGAATCCATTTTTCGTCGAAAAACTTCGTAAAATAATTTCTTTTGCATTTATTTTATTAATCCATTTTCGACGGAATTAATTTTCCGTCAAAAATCTTCACAAAATCAATTTCTTTTGCATTTATTTTATTCATCCGTTTTCGACGGAATTCATTTTCCGTCCAAAATCTTCACAAAATCAATTTCTTTTGCATTTATTTTATTAATCCGTTTTCGACGGAATACATTTTTCGTCAAAAAATCTTCGACGGGATCCATTTTTCGTCGAAAAACTTCATAAAATCAATTTCTTTAGCATTTATTTTATTCATCCATTTCCGACGGAATCCATTTTCCGTCGAAAAACTTCACAAAATCAATTTCTTTTGCATTTATTTTATTCATCCATTTTCGCTGCAATACATTTTCCGTCAAAAATCTTCGACCGAATCCATTTTCCGTCGAAAAACTTCACAAAATCAATTTCTTTTGCATTTATTTTATACATCCGTTTTCGACGGAATTTGTTTTCCGTCGAAAAACTTCACAAAATCAATTTCTTTTGCATTTATTTTATTCATCCGTTTTCGACGGAATACATTTATCGTGGAAAAACTTCATAAAATTATTTTCTTTTGCATTTACTTTATTCATCCATTTTTGACGGAATTCATTTTCCGTCAAAAATCTTCGACGGAATACATTTTTCGTCGAAAAACTTCATAAAATCAATTTCTTTTGCATTTATTTTATTCATCCATTTTCGACGGAATTCATTTTCCGTCAAAAATCTTCGACGGAATCCATTTTCCGTCGAAAAACTTCATAAAATCAATTTCTTTTGCTTTTATTTTATTCATCCGTTTTCGACGGAAGTCATTTTCCATTAAAAATCTTCACAAAATCAATTTCTTTTGCATTTATTTTATTAAACTGTTTTCGACGAAATAAATTTATCGTGGAAAAACTTCATAAAATCATTTTCTTTTGCATTTATTTTATTCATCCATTTTTGACGGAATTCATTTTCCGTCAAAAATCTTCGACGGAATACATTTTTCGTCGAAAAACTTCATAAAATCAATTTCTTTTGCATTTATTTTATTCATCCATTTTCGACGGAAACCATTTTCTGTCGAAAAACTTCACAAAATCAATTTCTTTTTCATTTATTTTATTCATCCATTTTCGATGGAATTCATTTTCCGTCGAAAATCTTCGACGGAATCCATTTTCCGTCGAAAAACTTCACAAAATCAATTTCTTTTGCATTTATTTTATTCATCCGTTTTCGACGGAATTTGTTTTCCGTCGAAAAACTTCACAAAATCAATTTCTTTTGCATTTATTTTATTCATTCGTTTTCGACAGAATATATTTTCCGTCAAAAATCTTCGACGGAATCCTTTTTTGGTCGCAAAACTTCATAAAATCAATTTCTTTTGCATTTCTTTTATTCATCCGTTTTCGACGGAATCCATTTTCCCTCAAAAATCTTCTTCGGAATCCATTTTCCATCCAAAATCTTCTACGGAATCCATTTTCCGTCGAAAAACTTCAAAAAATCAATTTCTTTTACATTTATTTTATTAATCCATGTTCGACGGAATTCATTTTCCGTTGAAAAACTTCACAAAATAAATTTCTTTTGCATTAATTTAATTCATTCATTTTCGACGGAATACATTTTCAGTCAAAAATCTTCGACAGAATCCATTTTCCGTCGAAAAGCTTCACAAAATCGATTTCTTTTGCTTTTATTTTATTCATCCATTTTCGACGGAATTCATTTTCCGTAAAAAATCTTCGACAGAATCCATTTTCCGTCGAAAAACTTCACAATATCAATTTCTTTTGCATTTATTTTATTCATCCGTTTTCGATGGAATTTATTTTCCGTCAAAAATCTTCGACGGAATCCATTTTCCGTCAAAAATCTTCACAAAAACAATTTCTTTTGCATTTATTTTATTCATCTGTTTTCGACGGAATTTGTTTTCTGTCGAAAAACTTCACAAAATCAATTTCTTTTGCATTTATTTTATTCATCCGTTTTCGAAGGAATCCATTTTTCATCGAAAAACTTCATAAAATCCATTTCTATTTATTTTATTAATCCGTTTTCGACGAAATTCTTTTTCCATCGAAAAACTTCACAAAATCAATTTCTTTTGCATTTATTTTATTCATCCATTTCCGACGGAATACATTTTTCGTTAAAAATCTTCGATGGAATCCATTTTCCATCGAAAAACTTCAAAAAATCAATTTCTTTTGCATTTATTTTATTCATCCATTTTCGACGGAATTCATTTTCCGTCAAAAATCATCACAAAATCAATTTCTTTTGCATTTATTTTATTCATCCGTTTTCGACGGAATACATTTTTCGTCAAAAATCTTCAACGAAATCCATTTTTCGTCGAAAAACTTCATAAAATCAATTTCTTTTGCATTTATTTTATTCATCCATTTTCGACGGAATTCATTTTCCGTCAAAAATTTCGACGGAATCTATTTTCCGTCGAATAACTTCAAAAAATCAATTTCTTTTGCATTTATTTTATTCATCCATTTTCGACGGAATTCATTTTCCGTCAAAAATCTTCGACGGAATCCATTTTCCGTCGAAAAACTTCACAAAATCAATTTCTTTTGCATTTATTTTATTCATCCATTTTCGACGGAATTCATTTTCCGTCAAAAATCTTCGACGGAATCCATTTTCCGTCGAAAAACTTCACAAAATCAATTTCTTTTGCATTTATTTTACTCATCCGTTTTCGATGGAATTCATTTGCCGTCAAAAATCTTCGGCGGAATTCATTTTCCGTCAAAAATCTTCTACGGAATCTGTAACATCCCACATAATTAGGGTATATAATTATGTTGTTATAAGAATTGTGAATATTATGTGCATTACATTCTGGATTTCGAAGCATATAGCTATTAGTGTGAAATTTAAGTGAGCTAGGAAATTGAGTTCAAAGTTATAAGTGTAATTTTATAGTAGCTTTTGGAAGGGGTTAAGATTATGTAACAACCATTAAGCACTTGGATTAATGGGCTAGTAATTTATTCACACAAAGATGTAGGATTAAATTGTGTGGAGCTATCCATCCCTTTGTGCCACGGCCTCATGGCCTTGAATTGGTACCATTAGCTTAATTTTTGACCCATCATAACTACTTCACAAGGAGCACATTTAGTAACCTTTAAAACCTAGGCTTTTGAGACTTGTCATAAAACTACAAGTATTGGACTCTAATACTTTGAAGCTTTTTTTTCCTCCTTGGTGTCACGGCCTCATGGCCTTATTTGGGCAATGGTTCAGCCCAAAAGCTTGCCCACCATCACAACCTCATCAAGGATCCACTTGGCATCATTTGAGGGTAGAAACCTCACTTAACAAGTCACACAGGCCTTGCATATTTCCTCCACACATGTGCGCATAAGACTTGGCCCTCTCTTATGTGCATGAAAACCACTTGGTCAAACACACCTTACACCTTCCATCATGCGCCTGAACTGTGCAGATTTCTGCATGCCTTTGCAGTCCATCATGAACCAAATCTGTCCCTTGCCTCCACATGCAACAAATGAAGGAATTTTGGTCATATTGCATGTGTTTTGAGTGGAGGAGAAATCTGCCAACTTCTTCCACTCCACCTTGTGCGCATGGCTTAGTGGCCCTTGTTAAAAATTCTGAGTTAGGAGGCACATCATTCAGATTTAAACTTCTCCCTTCCACCCTCCTTGCATGCGCCTAGAGTGTGCAAGAAGCAAGCTCCTTGCTTGTTTTGACCAAACTTGCAGCCCCACTTCCACAAGAAATCAGAATTGTCATGATGCTTCATCATTCCAACCCTTCCTCCCTCTTCTTTAAACTTGTGCGCACAAAGGGGGGGCTGTCCTCACTTTACAAATTCAACCAACTCTCTTCCTCTTCCCTCACCTCTCAAACCGTGAATGCAAGAGTTTTAGGAGAAGGAAAGACTTTGCTAACTCATCTCCCTCACACCCCTTAAACCGTGGCCCAAAGCACCAAGTGAAGTGTAAGCTTTTCCTTCTCATTTCCTCACTGTCCAGCCGAGTCCTCACCTTTGGAGTCTGCCCAAATTGTTCTCCTCACCATTGTGTGCGCATAGACCATCCTATAGGAAGGGTGAACGTGTTGTTGGGTGGAACTAGGAGGTGTTGTGTGAAATCTTTGATCAACTAGGGTGTGCTTCAAGAGGTAAGCTTTGAACTTAGACTTCTTTCATTTTGTGTAACCATGTGTGTGCTTGAGATGTCTTTTATCTTGTGAACTCTCCTTGATTCTGCCTTGCTATGTTGTGGATTCTTGAATGAGCATGTAAAGATATAATGGTGGAGCTATTAAATGATAACTTGTGTAAGCCTTAAAGCACACATTGCATGACATAATGGAATGAAAGTCTCCTTGCTATGTTTGATTTGATGCCACTGTTTCTGTGTGAAAGTGCCACTGTTTTGAGGATAAAAATACCACTGTATCTATTTGAAATGATCACCATTTTGCTGCCACCGTTTCTGCACAAAATACCCACTGTTTTAGTACCTCACATACCACTATTTCTGCACAAAATGCTCACTGTTTTAGTGCCTCACATGCCACTATTTCTGCACCACAAGCTCACTGTTTTAGTACTTAATGTGTCATTGTTTCTGCATAAAATGGTCACCATCTTGATGTTCAAATACTACTCTTTATGCCACTGTATTGATGTTCGAATACTCCTATTTATGCCACTGTTTTGATGTTCAAAAATCACTATTTATGCCACTGTTTTGACGTTCAAAATCACTACTTATGTCACTGTTTTGATGTTCAAATGCTACCATTCATGCCACTATTTTGATGTTCAAAAATCACTACTTATGTCACTGTTTTGATGTTCAAAAGCTACCATTCATGCCACTGTTTTGATGTGCAAATACCACTACTTATGCCACTGTTTTAACGTTCAAATGCCACTGTTTCTGCCACTATTTGATACCACTGTTTCTGTTTGAAAATGGTCACTGCTTGCTGTTGTAAGGTGCTACTATTTTTCTGCTGTAAAACGACACTGTTTCTGCCCACTGTTTTTAAGAGCAACATCACTGTTTTCTGCTCACTGTTTTAAGAACAACGTCACTGTTTTCTGCTCACTGTTTCTGCTGTAAAAACGTTGTTGTATGCTCACTGTTCCTGCTGTAAAACGTTGCTGTATGCTCACTGTTTCTGCTGTAAAACGTCGCTGTAAATGATTGATTGTAATTGATTTAGGTGCGCATAAGAAGTGAGAAACGTAGCATAGTTCGCTGCTGTTTGGTATTATTTAAAGCGCGCAAGGTAAGTGTCAGGCGATATTACCTAATGTGACTATTGACTACTGGTATAAAGTTGTGACATGATGCTCCATACTCCGTAAAAGTATTATGTTCCTTATGATGAAAGTAAACTGCCAAGAATGTGCCGTGATGGCAATATGATGATGAGGTAAAGTTGTTATGTGGCAGCATAACGTACATGACAAGTATATAAGCATGCACCTTACATCATACCGCATTTATTTTTACACTTTGTGTGTGAAAGCATAGCATGGCATGCATGTACCAAGATCATATAAGCCTTGCATTTTAGAATAGTTATGTACAGGACCAAGTGTTTGAGCAAGCATCATATAGGCATCCCTAAGGTACCAGGGTATGGGACACTTGGCATCAGTCCGCATAGGCCCACAGTTGGAATCCACCGAGCTCAGGTGCCATGTATTTGATGTCCACTGTGAAGTGCGCGCACGACGGTGCTAAAAGCGCAAAGGAAAGGCGTTATATACGCAATATATATATATGATGAAAAGGAAAAAGGAAAAGGAACAAGGATATGTTGAAGTGACTGTTTATGATTTTTGTGCCTAGTTAATACTGTTATATTATTAGTTTTGTTGCCACACTACTGGGATTATTCTCACCCCTTTGGGGCTGCTATTTTCCTAAATGGCAGGAGGACGTAAAAGCATTTGAAGGAGTGATGTTTGCTGTTGCTTGCTGATGCATGGACTTTCACTGTTACTGTTTGATTGATTGGATGACTGTAATGCTTAATATCTTGATACTCTTGGATGACTGTAGACTTTATCATCTTCTATTTCGCTTTGATCTTTTAAGAACAGCGGCTGTTTTAGAAAACGTTTGAAAAAGGAATTTTGAACGTCTAAGTGCTGAATTTTTATAGTGCACCTTACGGATTATATTTCAAGGTGCAAACGAACTCCGATTTGCTATTATTTTATATGCACGCGAAGCCCCAACGGGTTCTTTCTAAATCACTTGAAATATTTTTTATTCGTCCAAACAGAAGTGATAAGAATTTTGAAACACTTTACGGTTTTGATTTTAGAATTTCTATCTTTGGTAACTAATGTGACGTTAAAGACTCTAATTCCGCTTAGCAAACGACCCTCTTGGATGCATACAAGGGAGGGCGTTACAGAATCCATTTTCCGTCGAAAAACATCATAAAATCAATTTCTTTTGCATTTATTTATTCATCCGTTTTCGACGGAATACATTTTTCGTCAAAAATCTTCAACGGAATCCTTTTTTCGTCTAAAATCTTCAACGGAATTCATTATCCGTCAAAAATCTTCGACGGAATCCATTTTTCGTCGAAAAACTTCATAAATTCAATTTCTTTTGCATTTATTTTATTCATCCATTTTCGACGGAATCCGTTTTCCGTCGAAAATCTTCACAAAATCAATTTCTTTTGCATTTATTTTATTCATCCGTTTTCGACGGAATTCATTTTCCGTCCAAAATCTTCGACGGAATCCATTTTCCGTCGAAAAACTTCACAAAATCAATTTCTTTTGCATTTATTTTATTCACCCATTTTCGACGGAATTCATTTTCCGTCAAAAATCTTCACAAAATCAATTTCTTTTGCATTTATTTTATTCATCCGTTTTCGACGGAATACATTTTTCGTCAAAAATCTTCAACGGAATCCATTTTTCGTCGAAAAACTTCATAAAATCAATTTCTTTTGCATTTATTTTATTCATCCATTTTCGACGGAATTCATTTTCCGTCAAAAATCTTCGACGGAATCCATTTTCCGTCGAAAAACTTCACAAAATCAATTTCTTTTGCATTTATTTTATTCATCCATTTTCGACGAAATTCATTTTCCGTCCAAAATCTTCGACGGAATCCATTTTCCGTCGAAAAACTTCACAAAATCAATTTCTTTTGCATTTATCTTATTCATCCATTTTCGATGGAATTCATTTTCCGTCAAAAATCATCGACGGAATCCATTTTTCGTCGAAAAGCTTCACAAAATCAATTTCTTTTGCATTTATTTTATTCATCCATTTTCGAAGGAATTAATTTTCCGTCAAAAATCTTCGACGGAATAAATTTTCCGTCGAAAAACTTCACAAAATCAATTTCTTTTGCATTTATTTTATTCATCCGTTTTCGACGGAATTCATTTTCCGTCCAAAATCTTCACAAAATCAATTTCTTTTGCATTTATTTTATTAATCCGTTTTCGACGGAATACATTTTTCGTCAAAAATCTTCGACGGGATCCATTTCTCGTCGAAATACTTCATAAAATCAATTTCTTTTGCATTTATTTTATTCATCCATTTCCGACGGAATCCATTTTCGGTCGAAAAACTTCACAAAATCAATTTCTTTTGCATTTATTTTATTCATCCATTTTCGACGAAATACATTTTCCGTCAAAAATCTTCGACCGAATCCATTTTCCGTCGAAAAACTTCACAAAATCAATTTCTTTTGCATTTATTTTATTCATCCATTTTTGACGAAATACATTTTCCGTCAAAAATCTTCGACCGAATCCATTTTCCGTCGAAAAACTTCATAAAATCAATTTCTTTTGCATTTATTTTATTCATCCGTTTTCGACGGAATTTGTTTTCCGTCGAAAAACTTCACAAAATCAATTTCTTTTGCATTTATTTTATTCATCCGTTTTCGACGGAATCCATTTTTCGTATAAAAACTTCATAAAATCAATTTCTTTTGCATTTATTTTATTCATCCATTTTCGACGGAATTCATTTTCCGTCAAAAATCTTCGACGGAATCCATTTTCCGTCGAAAAACTTCAGAAAATCAATTTCTTTTGCATTTATTTTATTCATCCGTTTTCGATGGAATTCATTTTCCGTCAAAAATCATCGACGGAATCCATTTTCCATAAAAAATCTTCTACTGAATCCATTTTCCGTCGAAAAACTTCAAAAAATCAATTTCTTTTGCATTTATTTTATTAATCCATTTTCGACGAAATTCTTTTTCCTTCGAAAAACTTCACAAAATCAATTTCTTTTGCATTTATTTTACTCTTCCGTTTTCGACGGAATACATTTTTCATCAAAAATCTTCGACGGAATCCATTTTTCGTCGAAAAACTTCATAAAAACAATTTCTTTTGCATTTATTTTGTTCATCCGTTTTTGACGGAATTTGTTTTCCGTCGAAAAGCTTCACAAAATCAATTTCTTTTGCATTTATTTTATTCATCCATTTTCGATGGAATTCATTTTCCGTCAAAAATCTTCGACGGAATCCATTTTCCATCAAAAATCTTATACGGAATCCATTTTCCGTCGAAAAACATCACAAAATCAATTTCTTTTGCATTTATTTTATTCATCCGTTTTCGACGGAATTTGTTTTCCATAAAAAAACTTCACAAAATCAATTTCTTTTGCATTTATTTTATTCGTCCGTTTTCAACGGAATACATTTTTCGTCAAAAATCTTCGACGGACTCCATTTTTCATCGAAAAACTTCATATAATCAATTTCTTTTGCATTTATTTTATTCATCCATTTTTGACGGAATTCATTTTCCGTCAAAAATCTTAGACGGAATCCATTTTCTTTTGCATTTATTTTATTCTTCCGTTTTTTAAGGAATCCATTTTTCGTCGAAAAACTTCATAAAATCAATTTCTTTTGAATTTATTTTATTCATCCGTTTTCGAAGGAATCTATTTTTCGTCGAAAAACTTCATAAAATCAATTGCTTTTGCATTTATTTTATTCATCCATTTTCGACGGAATTCATTTTCCGTCAAAAATCTTCGACGGAATCCATTTTCCGTCGAAAAACTTCACAAAATCAATTTCTTTTGCATTTATTTTATTCATCTGTTTTCGACGGAATTCATTTTCCGTCAAAAATTTCGACGGAATCCATTTTCCGTCAAAAATCTTCTACGGAATCCATTTTCCATCGAAAAACTGCACAAAATCAATTTCTTTTGCATTTATCTTATTCATCTGTTTTTGACGGAATTTGTTTTCTGTCGAAAAACTTCACAAAATCAATTTCTTTTGCATTTATTTTATTCATCCATTTTCGATGGAATTCACTTTCCGTCAAAAATCTTCGACGGAATCCATTTTCCATCAAAAATCTTCTACGGAATCCATTTCACGTCGAAAAACTTCGAAAAATTAATTTCTTTTACATTTATTTTATTAATCCATGTTCGACGGAATTCATTTTCCGTTGAAACACCTCACAAAAAAAATTTCTTTTGCA
>JAVKPL010013868.1:0-12042 GCA_032173675.1 Gastrolobium villosum | reverse complement strand
AGGAGTAAGTGAGAGCAAGAGTAAGCATTATCCGAATGGTGACAGGTCTAACAACAGGGGAGAAGGTTTCATTGTAGTCAAAACCTTCTTGTTGATGAAATCCCTTAGCCACAAGTCTAGCCATTAAAGCATTATATTCAGCCTTCATGGCTTCAAACCAAGGGGACTGTGTAGAGCTTGTTTCACAGTAGAAGGTTCAATATGAGCAAGAAGAGCAATGGATCTGGCTGCTGTCTTTGATCTGGTTTGAATAGAATGAGTAGGTGAAATTATTGGTAATGAGTTAGGAGGAACATATTCAGAGACAGAAGAAGAAGAGGAGGAAGAGGATGAGAGACCAGGAGAGGACTGAACAGTTTGAACAGGAAGAGGGCTGTGACAAGAGGGAGAAGAATCAGATTGTGAGGTGGAAGGCAAAGGAGAGCTCAAGGGAGAGGAGTGAGAGTGAACAGGAGACAAAGGAGGACTAATTGGAGTGGTAGTAGGACAAGGAGAGGAGACAAGAGGAATATGTGCAGAAACAGGAATGATTGGAGGAATAGGACTAATATTTGTGTCAGTCCAAGAATGATAAGGAAATTTATATTCATTGAATAAAACATCCTTGGAAACATAGACTCTACCTTCTTTACTTAAACAGACATAACCTTTGTGACTTGTGGAGTAGCCAAGAAATAAACACTCTTGAGAGCGAAATTCAAGTTTGTATCTGTTGTAGGGCCTCAAAAAGGGAAAGCAAGCACACCCAAAAGTTTTAAGAAACTGATAGTCTGGTTTTTGCTTAAACAACTTTGTGTAAGGCACATCAAAATGTAAAGATGCAGTGGGTAATCTGTTTATTAAATATACTGCTGAAAGAAAGGCATAATCCCAGAACTTTAGTGGTAAAGAAGCATGGGATAGTAATGTCAAACCAGTTTCAACAATATGACGATGTTTACGTTCAACAACACCATTTTGATGATGAGTGTGTGGACATGCAACTCTATGAGCAATTCCATGAAGTTTAAGATAATCAGTAAAGGACCGGAATTCCCACCCCAATCAGTTTGTAAGGCCTTAATAGGTAACTGGAATTGAGTTGTGACCAATGAATGAAATTGTTTAAACGTAGAGAAAGCATCTGATTTTTGTTTCAGTAAATAAATCCAAGTGTATCTGGTATGGGCATCAACAATAGACAAGTAATAAGTGTATCCCATGGTTGATGTAAAAGGAGCTGGACCCCAAAGGTCACAATAAAGAAGAGTAAAAGGGGTATCATATTGAGACAATGAGGGATATGAGGGGAGTCTATGAGCCTTACCAAGACAACAAGAGGAACAAAATTCACTGACAACTTTATTTGAAGCAGGAATGTTACAAGAGTGAAGCACCTTAGCCAATGTAACATGATTGGGGTGCCCCAAACGACAATGCCATAGGAAAAATGCAGAATCAGAAGACATACATGACTGTCTATCACTATTACAAGACTGACCAGTATTACTGTCCATTTTATTGACACTATGAACATGATTACATTGTGAAAAGGCAGCAGACGTTGGAGACAATTGACTAGAAGAAGCAGACGTCAAAGGAAGAGAGATGTCTGAGAATTTGTACAAACCATCATCTCCAAGCTCTCCACGAAGAAGGATGTTATGAGACACCTGTGATTTGACAAAACAAACATTGGGATGAAACTCAAAATAGACACAATTGTCTTTGGCAAATTGACTGACACTCATAAGATTTTTCATAATGGAAGGAACTAACAAAAGATTTTTAAGATGCAAACTTGTGTTAGAATCACAAGGAGACAGAAAGCTTGAAGATCCAATTGCTCTAATGTTCAAACCTTGCCCATTACCAATGATAACCTGATCAGAACCACTTAGTTGTTGGCTCTGAATCAAATTCATTGGGTTTGAAGTAACATGATGTGAAGCACCGGAGTCAGGATACCATTCAATAGCTGGAGAAGAAGCAGGAGTTGGAAGCAACCCTGGTTGAACGGCCATCATAGCCTGAGGAGCAGACATAGCTGGACGAACATACTGATATTCAGGTCGAATATATTGATAACTTCTCTGTTGAACTTGTGGAGTCTGATTCTGAGCAAAAAATTGTCCATTCGAAGAGCTCTGTGGAGGTGGAAGTGTGGGTGTGAAGTCTTCATCGAAACGATGCCAGCAAGACCTCACATCGTGTCCGTACCTGTAACAGAGCTGACAAAAGACGTTTTGTCTATTTCCACGGCTTCGACCTCTATTATTTCTTCCAATATATCGTCCTCGACCTCTGTTGAAGTCATTAGAACGAAAGTTATTGACGAAAGCATGCTGTTCAGAGACCTTACCAGTGCTCTGTTCTGGATTCGCTAAAACAGGGGCAAACAGAGGAGTAGTTTCAGACGTGTTACTCTGTTTCTGAGCAACGTTTACAGTGACAGAGTCAATAAGAGACTCACTCTGCTTCAATAGCATTTGTTCATGTGTCATTAACTCTATAGCTAAATCCTCAATAGAGTAAGGATTTTCTCTTCCATGTACAGTCGTCACAAACGCATTGTACTCGACTGGAAGACCTTCCAGTATGTAATCTGTTCTATCTTCATTTGTGACCGGATTACCAATAGCCTTTAGCGAATCACATAAACTTTTGATTCGAGACAAGTAATCTTTCGCAGATCTATTCCCTTTCCTTATGGTTCTTAATTCCGAACGCAACTGACGAGATCTAGACTTCATTATTCCATGAAAGAGCTTGTGTATCTTGTCCCAAGCTTCATACGCATATTTGACTCCAAGAATCTCATTTACAACAGATTCGGAAATTGTTGACAGAAGCCAAGACAGCAACATCGAATCTTGAGTAATCCACTGTATATACTCAGGATTTTGGATCTCATTCGCACGATCTTCATCAGACAAAAACTGTAGAGGAATCTTTGGATTAACAAGATGACGATGAAGTTGATGTGAGGTGATAATCGGTTCAACTATTTGATTCCAGAACAAATAGTTATTCTCAGCAAGCTTCACAGTGATCTGATGATTGAAAAGAAGTGGTGAGCGATTTTCCATTTGTGTTGAATCTCTGTTCGATCTAGAGGAGGCTGGAATACTGTTCTCTGTTGAGGTGTTGTTCGACGCGGAAGACATGGTAGAGCACCAATGGATCAGGCCCTCAGAGAGAGAGCTCTGATACCATCTTCGAGTTCTTGAGAGAAGCCATGGACGTGAGAGAGAGAGAGAGAAGAGAGAGAGAGAGAAGAGAAGTGAAAGGTTTTTGTATATTATTGAACTTATGAATTACAGGGACCTATCTAACATTATATAGAGAGAAGGTCTAACTAACAAGAAGTAACAAACTAACAGAATACTAACAGAAGAGTAACAAACTCAAAAGAGGGAAACATCCCATGCAAACAGGTATATTAAAAGAAGCTACACCCATATATCTAATACAAAGCAATCATGGGAAAACATTGCAAAATGGGGGAAGGACCAAAGACATGGTTCCGAAACAAAGGGAAGCTTCTACTTTCAAAGCACCTTCAGTGGGAGAAATCAATGAAATGATAGCCCAGATGAAACTATCTACAAATCCCAACGATGATTATTCATCACTGTTAGAAAGTACAGATTCTATTCAAGCAGATGATCTTTTCTTTTCTCGTGAATGCAATGCCTTGCAACCGAAGGTTTCTTCGTTCCCAAAATCCCTTCAGCAACATGAGTATTTTAGCCAAAGGTCCATGGTCACCACCATCAATCCCGTGAGAACCCCCTCTGAAAGCAGAGGAAATGGTGACCTCAACAATGTATTGTCTCGATCGAGTATGGGCACAAGCTATGCTGCTACAAGCCGAAAGGGAAGTGGAACTGGGAAGTCAAGTGGCACCAGTAGTGTGATAAGTGATGCTAGTGGAAAGACAACTGCAAGCATGCTGAAATTCACATCTAATAGAAAAAAGAATCAGAAAGATGCATGGTTTGCTTGTATGAGAACAGGAAACTGTAACACTACAAGAAAATCGCCCGAGCGTCGACCAATTGATGAATCTTCCTTCATTGAGAGGGCATCAGTAATGGAAAGCCTCCCACAATTCTGGGCAGATAAACATAAACCTGCTTCACTTAATGGCTTCATTTGCAACAAACAAGAAGCTCAATTTCTCAAGGAAATAGTAAGTTTCCAAATACTCTTATGGTTTTCTCAAATTTAAGGCAAATTTGTTCAGTTCCTTTTTTTAGTCCAAACATACTAGTCTTCATGTTATTACTTGTATATATAATCTCTGACTCAGGTTACCTTGTTTTTCAGAGTTCTCTGGGTTCTTGTCCTCATATTTTGCTCAAAGGACCCTCTGGTTCCGGGAAAAGAGAACTAGCAATGGCTCTTCTTCGAGAAATATATGGTGATGCGTGTTATAATGTATGTTTCTTCCCATACCATATTTTTCCTTCTAAGTGTGTTCTGTATTCCTAAGCTGACCTTATCAGACCCTTTCGCAGTTGTTCCATGATTTAAGACATTTCCCTATTCAGGTAGAGATTCCTAAACTTTCTTGCGTATGTATATGTTGAGATATATAAAAAACCATTAATGTAGCCTCACCCAACAGCTTAAGCTTTTGGGTTGAATTGGTTCTTTACATGGTATCAAAAAAGCCTCGTGTCTCAGGTTCGATCCTCGCCACCCCACTTTCTTTCAAGTGGAATTTCTTTGTTCGCACAGGTAGGTGGGCCTGTGCATTGTCCACCCTTCAAGCCCAATGGGCTCTCATGTGAGGGGGCGTGTTGAGATATATAAAAAAACAATTAACATAACCTCACCTAACAGCTTAAGCTTTTGGAAGCTTTTGAATTGAATTGGTTCTTTACGGTATAGGTTTTGGTATATGATAAGTAAAAAACTGGTTTTGATTATTATTTAAAAAATATGCTGGAGCTCATAGTATTCGCTACATTGACAGGACCAAAGACCTCTGAAAGTATCTGTCCCAATAACGTCCAGTTCTCATCACATGGAGCTCAATGTGAATTTGGAACCAAATGCTAAATATGCTTTAATGGGATTAATCAAAGAAATTAGCAATATATATGCTATTACCCCCGAAATCAGCAGTATTAATTTCAAGTCAGATTATAAAGGTGAGTTGTCTAAACGCATGTTTAACTTCTTAAACAGAGCTGTCCTTTAATGTGAACCTAGCTAACGTGGCTGTGTTCTCTTGATTTCAGTAATTATTCTTCATGAGGTTGACAAAGCAGTAGAGAACATCCAGTTCATGATCAAGTGGATTATAGACCGCTATTCAGATATATGCAAACTAGTACTTTGCTGTGAAGATGATGCAAGCATTCTTGAGCCCGTGAAAAACCGTGTCAAAGTTATCGAAGTTGATCCTCCTCAAACTCACGAAGTAAGCATAAAAAATTATAGAAAAAGAAAAAGTAAGTATCAGTATTCGTTTAGTGTACACACACACATATTTGCTCTTCTAAGTATCATTTGCTACAATAATCATTGAAACTAAATTTTTATTGTCGCTGTGTTCTACAACATTTCAGATTATGGAATTTATTTCCAATTTTATACTATTTTATTTTCTAAAATAAATTGTTTTGTTGTCATCAATTCCAATTTTGGAAAGGATCAAAATTTCCTTCCATTAATATCAAACCATCTCATAAATTCCAAGAAGAAATTAACTTACTATAAAAAATAAAATTATTAACTCACATGAGCCTTCAACTTTCCAGATTATTGAGGTTCTTATTCAGATAGCAAAGAAAGAGGAAATTGATCTATCTATGAATTTTGCTATGAAAATTGCTACAAAATCTAAGCAGAACCTGAGGAAAGCAATCATGGCTCTAGAAGCATGCAAAGCACACAAGTAAGAACTCCTAACATGAAAAATATGTATTTTAACATTTCCAGATAATTGTATATAAAGTCTAACTGGGGCACTATGATGGGTAGCTATCCATTTTCAGAAGAACAACCAATCCCGGTTGGATGGGAGGAGATTCTAATAGAAGTTGCTGCTGAGATCCTAGCTGATCCATCATATTCACGGCAAGAATTTTCTCTTTCCATCTTATTTTCTATGTTTTGTAAGAGGATGAGAAGCTAAAAACATCATGTTATCTAGGTTCTAAAACTAATATGCTTTACTGCTATTCTTTTTAAGACTGGCTTATTCGAAGGTTTTTAAACTATAAGTTGCTGCTATTGGTAACTTGAAAAATGTCAATCAGATTATGTTTCAAGTTTTTATTTTTAATTTTCTTATGGTTGTTAACAGCTTACTCTCTGTACGGGGGAAATTTCAAATGCTTCTCCTGGATTTTGTCCATCCCAAATTGATTCTCCAGGTATTGAATCAGTGCCTGTGTCAGAAGAATCCATAAATATTTTATTCAATTTACCAGAATACTATTTTGTTCAAAAATGTAGAAACTCGTGGAACAGTTCCTAAAAAGAATTGACACCAGCTTAAAAAGGGAGCTCTACTATTGGCATGCTTATTATGTGAGTTTCTCCTTCCATATTTCTGTCTTAAGTGCATTCCTATCATGCCATATCTATGCTCCTTCCCCCTATTCCCCTTTAATTCTAGACAACATATCCTACCCCATATTTTATGTGTGTGTTTTCTAGTTATTTCGTAACCAAAGGCTATAATTAACAGGACAGAAGACTGCCACCTGGAACAACAGCTTTACTAAAATTAGAAGGTAAGTCATAACAACCCAATAATCGCTCTTAACCATATATGACATTGACACAAGAAATTGCGGAACAGTAACCAAAATGCCACTGTTCATTAAGATTTTTACCTAAATGTTACGCGAATAATGTTATTTCCTAATATGCCACGTGAGTAAGTTTACTGGGTATTGTAGCGAACTCAGTTTGCTAACGTGTCACGTTTGTAGTGGACACCAAATTCGCTACCTGGGGTAGCGAACTTGGTTGCAATACAAGTTGCTGATGAAGAGTGCAATACACCAAATTGCAACCAAGTTCGCTATCCCATGCAGCGAATTTGGTGTCCACTAGAACGTGACATGTCAGCAAACTGAGTTCGCTACATTGCCCAGCAAACTTGCCCACATGACATATTGGAAAATAACATTGTTCGCGTGACATTTGGGTAAAAAACTTGGTGAACAGTGACATTTTGGTCCCGTTCCAGAAATTGCAGCATGACTCGTATAGATTGACTAGCAAAAATAAGGATAAGTCTCTTTTAAAATAAGAAAGCCTGTAAAATGCACAAGTGACGGTGTATCCATCCTTGAATTAAAGTGGGTTAAGTTCACGAGGCACTTTAATATAAATCAATGGTGAATACACCCTCACTCATGTACTTTTGAGGCTTTCTGATTTTAGGAAGTTTTCTTCCAAGAATTATATGATTAAGGAAAACAGCTAGGAAACTTTATCTTACGCATGATTTCCCTCAATAAGACTGGCTGTCTTGGATATAATATTGAATAATACGCTCTTCTCTGCAGAATTTGTGGCCAAATTCATGAGCATATGCAGAAAAGGCTCTGGCAGTCGGCAATATGTGTAGGTCAACATGGATGTGACTATGGGGTGAATCCTTACTATTTAAAATTGTCAGTATCATATATGAGCAGCACCAATTAATGTTTAGCTGAAATAAGAACGTAATTCATATCCCCTATCAAAAAGAAAATATTTTAGTAGAAATCAGAAAAAAAAAAGTACTGAAATCATTTGTTGCTTCAAATAAACTTGGTATTTTGATTGTGTTCCTATTATATTCAAAAGAAGCCTTTAAATAGGCAAACCAATACAAAGGCTACGTACTCTTACAAACAGAATCTCTAAGATCCTAACAATCTCCAATATCTAAACTCCTAATTACAAACAGAATCTCTAAGATCCTAACAATCTCCAATATCTAAACTCCTAAACAAATATTATCTATAATTACAAACAGAATCTCTAAGATCCTAACAATCTCCAATATCTAAACTCCTAATATCTAAACCAATTAACAATCTCCAATACTCCCCCTCAAGTTGGAGCATGTAAGGATGAAATGCCCAACTTGGGAAGAAATCCAAGGAACGTGCGCTGTCCTAAGGCTTTGGTGAACAGATCTGCAAGCTGGGCAGAGGAACGAACATGAGCAGTAACTATGGTATTTGCCATGATATGGTCACGCACAAAATGACAATCCAATTCAATATGTTTCGTTCTTTCATGGAAAACTGGGTTTGCAGCTATATGTAAAGCTGCCTGATTATCACAAAATAATTCCATAGGAGTCGAGTGAGAGACACCAAGGGCGGCAAGGAAGGATTTAAGCCAAACTAGTTCTGCGGTAGCGGCTGCCATTGATCTGTACTCCGCTTCGGCTGATGAACGAGAGACAGTTACTTGTTTCTTCGTTTTCCAAGAGATTGGTGAACTTCCCAACATAATAAAGAAGCCGGTAAGAGATCTTCGAGTGAGGGGACACGACGCCCAGTCTGAGTCGCAGTATGCATGGATTTTAAGATCACAATCTGAGCGCAAAAGGAGGCCCTGTCCAGGATTTAGTTTAACGTACCTGAGGACCCGTATGACTGCTTCGAAGTGTGCTTGTTTAGGATGCTGCATAAATTGGGAGAGGATATGAACCACATAGCTCAAGTCTGGCCTTGTAATGGTAAGGTAAATTAACTTCCCAATCAGTCTCCTATATCGTTCAGGGTTCTCACATGCTGGCCCTTCCTCCAAAGCCAGGCGATGATTTTGCTCGATAGGAGAATGTGATGGTTTGCATCCACTAAGACCTGCCTCAGAAAGAATGTCTAAAGCATACTTTCGCTGACATAAGAACAAGCCCTTCTTGCTACGGGCAATTTCGATACCCAAGAAGTATTTCAAGTGTCCCAGATCTTTGATTTTGAAGCACCGATTGAGGTAGGCTTTCACGTCACTGCATGCTTGTGTGTCATTCCCTGCCAAGATGATATCATCTACGTACACTAAAAGGGCCAAGAAAGTGGCTCCTCTTTGAAGTGTAAACAGTGTGTAGTCCGCTCTTGATTGGACAAAACCATACGTTGTCAAGGATGTGCTCAGTTTGGAGAACCAGTTTCGCGGAGATTGTTTCAAGCCGTAGAGAGATTTGTCAAGACGACATACCTTATTGTTTGAACCATTGCTGAAACCTGGTGGAAATCGCATGTAAACTTCTTCGCTTAGATCGCCATTCAGGAAAGCGTTGTGCACATCAAGTTGGTGTAAGTCCCAGTTTTTAGCAGCTGCTACTGACAGCAGCGTCCGAACACTCACCATCTTCGCAACGGGTGCATACGTCTCGCTGTAGTCTTCTCCAGCAATTTGATGGTTTCCGGCGATCACTAGTCGTGCCTTATAGCGTTCCACAGTTCCATCAGATTTATATTTAATTTTGTAGACCCATTTGCTTGGAAGAGCATGTTTTCCTGGAGGTAATTCAGAGATGTGCCAAGTGCCATTATCCTCCAATGCATTAATTTCTAATCTCATGGCCTCCACCCATCGTGAGTCATTCATGGCTTCGCGAAAGTTTTTAGGTTCTTGACCTGCATCGATGGCTGCAACAAAAGCTCGATGTTGCGCAGAAAAATTATTCAAACTAACATAATTACTCATTGGATACTGAATACCTGAGGCGAGATTGGTGTGGACGGTGGGAGGTGAATGTGTTTCAGCCATATGACACGCGTAGTCCTGCAGGTAGGAGGGCGGCTTTCGTGCACGTGGTTGACGTTGAGGAGAGGAGTGCTGCACTACATGTTCCGTTGTAATCGGACGATCTTCTAATGGAGGCTGGAAAGCTGTTATATCAGGACTTTTTTCCAAACGAGAGTCACTCCCCCTTTCCTCCGAAACTGGTTCCTCAAGAATTGGAAGTTCAGAAGGTTGTTCTCTCACCATAGTCTCCTTGTCGATTGCGGGTTGTGCTGGAGGTGAGTTAGGCACAGGCTCATCTCTTGGTTTGGCTTGAAATGGGAATATATTTTCTTGAAAGGTAACATCCCTTGATACAAATCGTTCTTGTGTTTCCAAATCCAGCAATCTTCAACCTTTTTGTCCAGTGGGATACCCAATGAAGGCACAACGTCGTGACCGTGAGGCAAATTTGTCATGAGGTTTGGGTCGGGTGTTAGCATAGCACAAGCATCCAAATGTGCGCAAGGTACTGTAATCTGGTGCTTCTCCATTTAGTACTTCATGAGGTGACTTTCCTTGAAGGATTTTTGTGGGTGTTCTGTTGATCAAATGCGCTGCAGTGAGGACGCTTTCTTCCCAGAATTCAACTGGCATACCTGCATGAAAGACCAATGCTCTTGCCACATTAAGTATATGTCTATGTCTCCTTTCTACCCTACCATTCTGCTGTGGTGTATAGACACACGTGGTTTGCTGCAAAATTCCTTTCTCACTAAGGAGCCTCATTATTTTATTGGATTTGAATTCCGTCCCATTATCAGAACGTATTGTTTTCACACTCTTACCAAATTGATTAGTTACCATAGTCAGGAATTTACTTACTCGATCGTAAGTTTCACTTTTGTCTGCCATCATATATACCCACAAACTCCTACTAAAATCATCCACAATAGTTAAAAAATAATGAGCACCCGAGAAAGAAGAAGTCTTGTAAGGTCCCCAAGTATCACAATGCACTAAATGAAAACAATCCTTACTTCGGGAATAGCTTAAAGGAAACACAGATCGAGTTTGCTTGGCACGTTGACAAACTTCACATGCCTTATTAATTACATCTTTATTCAAAACAAAATTAAATTCTGGAATCAAAGATAATGCTTGATATGACGGGTGTCCTAGCCTGTTATGCCACAACTCCACAGATTTTCCTGCTCGAACTGTTGAAGCTGAAGCACGCGTGGACTGAAACACATATACTCCATCACTAAGTTCACCCAAACCAATCTCCCTCTTCAGCATTAGGTCCTGCAAAGAACAACTTTTATCAGTAAACGTCACTATATTTCTGTTGTGTTTCAACAATTGCGAGACGGAAATCAGGTTACATCTCAATTGAGGCACATATAACACATTTTCCAGATCTAATTGTCCATCAAGTACAACAGTTCCTTCCTTTTTTGCACACGTGACAGATCCGTTTGGCAAGGTCACACACAAAGGTTGAATATTTGTGATTTTTTGTAAAAGGTTCAAGGACCCTGTCATGTGACGAGAGGCTCCACTGTCCACAAGCCATTGGATATGAGTGTTCTTACCAGAGAGTTTTTCACTTGATGACCGTGGTTGATCGATCAGTGCCATCAACTTGTTGACAATTTCTGGTGTCAGCATCGAGTTTGTAGTGACCTGCTGCGGGGTGTCAGATGGCTGAGACATCACACGTTGGTTGTTATCCCAAGTCACCGCTGCATGCGCATGCTCCTGCATATAACGTCCCCCCCGAACGTCCTCTTCCTCGCCCTCGTCCACCGGTTCTATTTGGTGGGAATCCAATGATATTCCAGCACTTGGAAGGATCGTGGTTAGTTTTTCCACAGTGAGGACATGGGAACCGTTCAGTCTGTTTCTCAAATGGCACACGTTGCCGTTCAGTCTGTTTCTCAAAGGGCACACGTTGCACTGTTTTCTCCATCTTCTCCTTGGATTCAACACGCGATGCATAGCCCACCACGTTCGCTCTTTCTTCTTGATTACGCGCTATGTTACGGTGAGTTTCTTCTTGCGTAACCGTGGCATACACTTTGTTCACAGAAGGCAGGGGCGAGCTCTTAATATTTGTGACCGTAAGTTGCCAAGTATGGTTCGTCCAAACCCATAAGAAATTGGTAGACTCGGTCATGTTCCCTCTCTTCTTCAGTCTCCTTCGCGTATGCACGTTCTCTCCACATGCCACCACGTTGAGCTTTGCTCCCTAGACTCGTCCCATATTCCTCGCAGCTTTGTGTAGTATTCTCCACACTGCTACAAGTTGTTTTATATTAGCCAATTCGTTTTGGCCACTGGTATGACAATTTTCCACAG
>JAVKPL010013867.1:0-11955 GCA_032173675.1 Gastrolobium villosum | reverse complement strand
AGATGTTTTAAATTATTAGAATTCGGTGCAAATGGTTAGATGACTATTTTTAGATAAGTTTACTGCTTCTAACTATGATTATGGATGAAAAGCCTTGATATTTTTAATTTATTTATATAATTATTATATTGGATTATAAAAGATTTTTGCCATTTTTACTAATTAAACATATATGCCATTCCTAATAATTATATATATATATATATATCAATTTGTATTTAAAAAATAAATATAAATTTTAAAACATTTAATTTCTCAGCTTTAATGATATCCAATATTTAAAGGCTTGAAAATAAATTAATATTTATTTGACAACTATTGTAGCAGTAAATATTGAATTATTTTAAAAAAAGTGTATTATTTTTTTTTAAATATTTAAATATTCCACGACGGTTAGAAACCGCCTTAGCATGCGAATTTATCAAACTGTATTTTTTGCGGTTTTAATTCAACGACGGTTATATAACCGCCTTTGAATTGTAATAAAACGACGGCTATCTAACCGCCTTTGAATTGCTATTCCACTACGGTTATATAACTGCCTCTGAATTATTATTCTACTACGGTTATATAACTGCCTTTGAATTTTTATTCCACGACGGTTATCAAACCGCCTTTGAATGACTAATCCACTACGGTTAGTTAACCGCCGTGGAATAATTATACCACGACGGTTAACTATCCGCCTTCAAATTAGTATTCCACGACGTTTGAGAACTGTCTTTGAAAATTTGTAAATTTCTTTAAAAGATATACTACGGCGGTTAAAACCGCCTTGTAAACCGTCGTTTGTGTCCCATTCGACGGTTATTCCAGCGATTTGTTTAAACCGTCGTGGAATTGCCTCTCGACGGTAGTAACCACGACGGTTGGATAACTGCCGATACTCGCATTTGGAGGCGGTTTGAACCGTCGTGATATGCTATTTTAACCGTCGGGAAATACCTCTTTTGTTGTAGTGGCACCTCACCCACAGCCTCACCGTATTGTATGTACTACATACTCAGGTTTACCGTATAGGTGGACTCACATGCATATCATAACAGCACATTGCATATAACAGCTCAACAGCATTTCAAAAACATCAAAAGCATGTAACACAGCATGCATAAACCACATCCCCATGGGACATGTGGAACCACAACATGGCTAAACCGAGGACACGAAAGCTTACCTTGCAAGCAATCAATCCAAGCCAAGAGCCCAACCACTCTCACAGTCCAAACACAGCAGTATCACAATTTGTTATGGACCAATAATATATCATTAAATATGCACCACAAGCACACAACTTAAAGACCACGCCTTTTCATTACGTTTTACGTCTTAAGGCTTCCAACAAAGCCATAAGCCCTTAATCATGTGGGTTCCCCGGTCTGAGCGGGTTGTTGGACCGTTTCTTCAGTCAATCCGGATTGGACCGGTTGACCCGGCCGAAAACCGGCGACCCGGTTGACCTGGTTTAGACTGGTTATTCCTTTTTTTTTTGATAATTTTTTTTTATAAGAACTCTTGAATTAAATCATATTCATATTTTATGATGAATATGATTAAAAGTAACGTGAAAATAATAAGGTATTTTAGATTAGTGCAGTTCGTTTAAGTAATTTAGTTGCATCTTATAATGATCTCATGAAGTTAAGTGGTGATAAACACTTATGGTCTCATGAGCTTATCTCAATGTTGGACACTTTTTTCTTAGTGTATATTTCATGCATACTATTTGTTATCATGATAACAGTGACACTTTTTTCTTAGAGTATATTTCATGCACACTATTTGTTATCATGATTTAATTTATCCGTATCATGTCAAGCACAAAAGGTGCATTTAACTTATATTGCGATTTTAATCCAATATTAGGATATGGTCTAGAGGTAGAAGCTTCGAAGTATATAATATTTGCTATCATTGAAAATCAATTTATTTTTTGAAGCTCATTGATAGTTTTTTATGTTAATTTTTATTAATATAAGTAATATTTTTATATTTTTAATATGTGAACATCAAATCCGGTTCAACCCGGTTGAACCAGTGACCCAGTACCTCGACCGGTTCGATGACCGGTCCGAGTTTTAAAACACTGATAAATACTCTTATGTTGGGCACAAAACCCTAGGATATTAGTTTTCTACGTAGTGGCACTTGGAGGCTGAGTAGTTATCACTACTCTATTGCATTCCTTCACCATTTGTGACCAAAACCACCATTTCCTCTTGTTTCTCCTTCTCTTTAACCTTGCAAACACCTTGGTTGTGTGAGAGTGAGGCTTGTGTGTGAGGAGAGACCTTGTGTTATGTGTGTAGACACTATTTGAGAGGTGTGGAAGGGCTGTGTTCAGAGTTTTCCTTGGAGGAAGCCTTATCCTTGGGTGTGGGAGCTCCAAGGAGTGATCTTGTAGAGAAAAGACCCTTGCTTGTGTGGTATTTTCGTGTGCCTTGAAGGTCAGACCTGTAGAGACAGATTGGTGAGCTCCAAGAGCCATTTTTGCTCTGTTTTGAGCTTTGGTAAGTTGTACCAACCTTGATCATGTGTTTAAGTGCTTAAAAATGGAACCTTGATGCATGTAATAAGCTAAGATGATAACTTAACCTTGGTTAATGCTTAACACACCTAGAAATGCATGTTTAAGCCTCTGTAATCGGTAAAAGTTGGACCTTTGGTTTGGATTTTCGCGAAATGCAGAATCTGAGTTCTATCACGAAATATCCAGATATGGATATCCAGAAATGAGGATCTGTATATTCGGATATAGATATCCTATATGCCCCCGACATATATCCGGATATTCTGGGATTTCGAGGAACAGTAAGATACTGTTCATACATAACTGATCTATGGGTTTATGGACCTTAGTATGATTAAGTCGGACTTCTGTAATAACTTAACTAAGTCAGAATCAAGGGATTAAGGGCTTATGGCTTTGTGGGGAGCCTTAAGACGTAAAACATAAAAGGAAAACGTAGTCTTGATGTTTATGTTATGAGCTTTGAATATTGACATGATTTTCGGTCTACATCAGATTGTGATTTCTACTGTGTTGGACCTTGAGCTGTGAGGACTCTTGGCTGTGGATTGTTAGCTTGCAAGATAAGTTTTCATGTCCTCGGTTTAGCCATGTTGTGGTTCCACCATGTCCCATGGGGGTATGGTTATATGCATGCTGTGTTACATGCTTTTGATGTTTTGGAAATGCTGTTGAGCTGTTATATGAAATGTGCCTTTATGATATGCATGTGGTGTCCACCTATACGGTAAGCCTGAGTATGTGGTACATACGATATGGTGAGGCTGTGGGTGAGGTGCAAGCGGTGTTCCTTGTACTACTATGTGGGTAATAGACGTATTCATGCATTTCTCTGGCCAGTTTGGCTGTGGATTGTTAGCTTGCAAGATAAGTTTTCATGTCCTCAGTTTAGCCATGTTGTGGTTCCACCATGTCCCATGGGGGTATGGTTATATGCATGCTGTGTTACATGCTTTTGATGTTTTGGAAATGCTGTTGAGCTGTTACATGAAATGTGCCTGTATGATATGCATGTGGTGTCCACCTATTCGGTAAGCCTGAGTATGTGGTACATACGATATGGTGAGGCTGTGGGTGAGGTGCAAGCGGTGTTCCTTGTACTACTATGTGGGTAATAGACGTATTCATGCATTTCTCTGGCCAGTAGAATAGTGATAACACACATGGCATGAATATCTGTTGCACTGCATAGTTTTGGAACTTATATTGAGATTTCTGCTTTTGGAAGTTATATTGCACATGTAAGTGAGCTTGGGGTGAAAGATCCTTGAGAACCCCTTGTCTTACTGAGATTTCTTGTTTAGAGATCTCACCCCAGGTTTGGGGACGCTTATTTCAGGTTCAGGGAACCCAGGGGTTGAGACTCCTAGTGGCAGGAGGCCAGAGCTTAGTTGATGCATGTTTTATGCTGCTTATGATGATATGCTGTTATGAGCTGATGCTGGATGTTGTTTACTGCTTTTGGCTTTTAGGTTATTATTATGATATTGTTGCTGTTGAGACTGCTGTTGGGCATTGTTGCCTTATTTGGTGAGCATGGGGATTGTCCATGCCACTTAGACTTGGTTATGTCTTGTTTTATTTAAAGTTGTAATAATGTATCAGGATTATTGTCCAGGCTATGTGTTGTAGTCCTGTGACATAGATACCCACTTTATTTATATAATGAGGTATTTCAGTTAGTAGTCTTGCAATTTACAAACAGGCGATATTTTATGATATTGATTAAGTAATCAACTTGGCTAAGTATTAATGACGTCATAATTGAATTAAAAAAAAAGTTTTTCCGCATTTTTAATTAAGCGTGGCTTAATACGATAGTATGTTAACAAACTGGGTTAACACGGGGTATTACAGTTCTGCTCTAAGTCCTTATCTCTTTACCTTAGTTATGGAGTAATTCACAAAAGATATTCAAGAGAAAGTCCCATGGTTTATGCATTTTGCAGAAGATATTGTGCTCATTGATGAGACCAAGGACGGTGTTAATAGAAAACTAGAATTACGGAGAAGCACGTTGCAGTCTAAAGGTTTACGTTAAACCAAAGCAAGATTGAGTATGTAATTGTGAGTTTTCTTTGGCAAGAGATACAGATAAAGATTTTATGCATCTGCTTGGACAAGAGGTACCCAAGAAAGATGCTTTCAGATATCTAGGATCAGTTTTGCAAAAAAATGGAGAGGTTAATGAGGATGTTAATTATAGAATTAGAGCAGGGTGGATGAAATAAATAACATAGTACATCTGGATTTTTATGTGACCATAAAATTCCCTTAAAGCTAAAAAAAAAATTCTATAGAAATGAAATTTTGTGGAGAGCTGAATGTTGCCCAGCATATAGGCAACATGATCGTAAAATGGGAGTAGTGAAAATGAGGATGTTAAGGTGGATGTGTGTTTATACAAAGATAGATAAGATAAAAAATGAAGATATTTGACAAATGGTGTGAGTAGTAATGGTGGCAAAAAAGATCAGAGAATATAGATTACGATGGTTTGGGCATGTAATGAGAAAGCCGCTAGATGTTCTCGTTAGAACAAATGTTTGTTACCAAGAGCTTGACATAAAGAAGGTAGAGGTAGATCGAAACTCACTTGGGGGAAGGTAGTAAACAAAATCTAATGGAGTAAGATATAGATTAACGGATGATGTGCTTTAGGACAGAGTGGAGAAAAGCTATAAGCATGGTGGAGGGTTAGACCCATTTTTATTCATTTTTCTCTTTATCTCCCCATGTTTTTCTTTTTCCTTCTTTTATTCCATTTCATTTTTCCCTTCAATCTTTTTTTTCGATAATATCAATCTTCTTTCTTTTATCTATTTGTTTATGTGTTTTCTTTTTCATTTTCCCCTATATTTTATTTTAGAGTTTGATGTTTGTCCTTTTAAAAGATGTAAATTATTTCATTTTAAGGGAGAGATAGACACAAGAAATAAAAATCATGTGGAAAAAAGCAAGTGACTTTTTTAATTTAAATTCTAAATAAAAAATATTAGTTTGTGTTTTTCTCTCATTTAAAATAACACAACTCCATGTTCTTTTTTTGTAGACAACTCTATATCCTTTAAGAGGACAAACATTTTTCTCATTATTTTTTTTTATTTGTTACCTTCTTATTCTTATTCTTCTCCGTTCTCCTATATGTCCTTATTTGTGTTTTATTTTAATTTATTTTTCCTTGCAATTGTGTTCTACTTTTTATGGATAACATACCTAAAGTTTATTTGTATATTTTTCTCAATCTTTTCATAATTTTTTATTTTGATTCATCTACCACCCACTTCAATTAGTTTAGGATAAAGGTGTTATTGATATTGATATTATGTTGATTTAATATATTAAAATTGAAAGAATATTGAATATTTTCACTTAATAATTAACAGAATTTAAGCACATATATTCAACACTTCTTGCTTTGAAGGCACTAATTAATAGTAATAACCAAAAAATTTAAATAATAAAGTATAAATTTGCTAACAATGTCTAACAATAATCGTTGAGAGAACAAAAATTATAAAGTATGATATAAAAATTAAAGAATATATTACAGTAGAACTATTATAAAATATAATAATTATATTTTTTTAATAAACTACATGTATTCGTGATCAAAACTCTTAAAAGTATTTAGAGGTCTTTAAATATGTAACGACCTCTTAATAAATAAATATATTTAGAAATAGTAATGAATAACTAAAATAGATGAGCAAATAAATCTAGAAAGATTAACCGAAAACACTAACATCCTTCATTTATTACACATGTTTGTAAGTTAGTACAAATATCTTACATTCTAAATATTTTACATCGGTTCCACACATATATATTACACTCCTACTACATCAGGTTACACTGTTTATTCATTACATACTTCTCAACCTAGTCTAGCCTATTGGTATAGGACTCCACACTGTCTGCATGGAATATAGAAGTTGCTCCTTGGTTTCCAACTGTTATGTAAAATTCCCAACGATCGTCATAAAAATAAACATTCACAGTCCATCCTTCTCCAGAAAAAGATAAGTTAGGCATGATGATTTTCTAGAAAGGTTAGCAAAAAATAAAACAATGTCAGATAATTCTCAATAATATTGAGATGTTTGAACTATAACCATTTCCAACCATAATAATGGAAAATATCAATCTCCCAAGTTAGTTTATAACTGAACTAATAATAATAAATAATGTAATATTTAACTGAAGCCAATTTAATTCCCAATTTTGTGGGTCTCCTACTTGTGAAAAGTTATGATATGGCGGAGCTCAAGCCATGATAAGGCGTCCCTTATCCTAACTATCTGATCTCAATCTCTTGAGGGTCAGTTCACAGTAGTAGCATACAGTTAAAATTTAAACATCAATTTATTATTTATTTGGTACCAAATTATTAGTTGTATCTTACTACTAAGGAAAATTAAAAATTTAATGAATATTCTAATAACATAAGAGGTAAAATATAATTAAAAGAAAGATTAAGGTAAGAATATAGATGCAAATAATATTTAATAAGAGAAGAAATAAAAATATTTTGGTAGAATAACAGCATTACAATTTTTTTTAAAAAGAATATAACTAAAAGGAAGAAAATAGAGAGAAAGTTTTACTCTCTCAATACTACCTTTTCTCTATTATGCCTTCGTGGTCTTCTCTTTTTTTTTTTTTCCTTCTTATCCTCTCCTCTCTCTGTAATTTCTTCTCTACTTTTCTTTAGTGACCCCAAGTGAAAATGAGATTGAATGGCTATATATATATATATATATATATATATATATATATATATATATATATATATATATATATATATATATATATATATATATATATAGGACGCTGAGTCATTTGATTCTTTCTTTTTATTTATTTTTTTTGTTTTTTTATTTTCTTACATCATTATCCTTGCATCAATGAAGTTACATCATCCTCATTGTAAAAGTTTTGCAATTGTGGCTTGGAGGGGGTGTTCCACGTGGCCCCCTCCTTGCCATGTACTATTTTTTTATTTTATTTTTTTATTTTGTTTTAAATATACATTATTAAAATTATATGATGAATAAAATCTATATACAATTATTTTAACTAGTCTTAAACACTTTTATTTTATTTTATTTTATTTTTAAAATACATAAGATATAGTATACATATAAATATTATAAGTCAAGAATAATATACACCCTAAAGTTATTTTAATTTAGTTTTAAATTGTGTGTGACCTAATAAAAATATTTGTTCTTAGTAGCTCATAGATTGTCCCAAAAATAAATAATAATAATAATAATTATTATTATTATTTTATGTTATTTTATTTTATTATTATTTACTTATTTATTTTATTCAATTATTACATTTCCCTTCTCCTAAATAAAAATTTTGCCCTCAAAATTTAGACATACCTTCAAAAAAAAATTTGGATAACTTTGTCGTAACTCTTCTTCTTTTTCCCATGTGGCTTCGTGTCGTGAAAGTCCTTCCCAACGTACTTTTATTAACGGAATCACCCTATTTCTCAGTTGCTTTAGATTTTTGTCTGGTACTAATAGTCAGATTCTCTTTAACTTGTACTGAGTCTATATTGAGAATGTGAGAAGGATCTAGGACATATTTTCTAAGTTGAGAAACATAAAAAACACTGTAGAGATTGGAAAGATGAGGCGAAAGAGTAAGTTGATAAGCAACTGGCCCTATTTTTCGGAGTATTTGAAACGGACCAATATATCTAGGACTCAATTTTCTAACTTTGAGGGTTCTGCCTACACCTGTGGTAGGAGAAAGTTTAAGAAAGACATGTTCTCCTTCTTCAAAAGGCAAAGGTTTTCGCCTGTTATCAGCATAATTTTTATGTATGCTTTGTGCCTTTTCAAGGTTTTCCTTTATCATCTGAAATTGTCTCGAGGTTTCTTAGACTAATTCCGGACCCAATAAGTGTTTTTTCCTTTTTTCATACCAACACACTGGAGATCTACACTTTCTTCCATAGAGTGCTTCATATGGAGCCATTTCAATACTAGAGTGGAAACTATTATTATAAGCAAACTCTATTAATGGCAGATATCTAACCCAACTACCTCCTTGTTCAAGGATGCAAGCTCTCAGCATATCCTCTAAAGTCTGAATGGTTCTCTCAGTTTGACCATCAGTCTGAGGATGATATGTTGTACTAAGTCTTAACTTAGTTCCAAAGGCTTGCTGTAAACATCCCAAAATCTGGGTCTCTATCTGACACAATACTTAGAGGTACCCCATGAAGTTTGACAATTTCTTTTATATACAGTTGGGCTAACCTCTCAATAGAATATTGAGCCTTAATTGGTAGGAAATGAGCAGATTTGGATAATCGGTCAATGATTATCCAGATTGCATCATACCCCTCTTGGGTTCTTGGTAAACCCATCACAAAGTCAGTAGCTATACTTTCCCACTTCCATTCTGGTATATCTAATGGTTGAAGTAATCCTGAAGGCTTTTGATGTTCAGTTTTCACTTTTTGACAAACTAGACATTTTGAAACGTATTCAGCAATATCCTTTTTCATTCCTGGCCACCAAAGTAACTTTTTCAAATCTTAATACATTTTGGTGAAGCCAGGGTGAACTGTAAAATTACTGCTATGTGCCTCATTCAAAATTTCTTTCATTAATTCTTCCTTCTTAGGTATAACAATCCTTCCTTCTTAGGTACAACAATCCTTCCTTGAAATTTCACCAAATCATCTTCCCCTTTGGTAAATCCTTCATGTTTCAAAGATTTTTCTAAACTAGAATCTTCCTGTTGAGCTTTTCTAATTTTATCTATCAACTCATTATCTATTTTTATCTCACTAATACCTAAACTTCGAGGCAATACAGTCACAAATAATCTCATATCTCTAAATTTTTCCAACAATTCCATTTCTTTGATCATTAAATGTGAAATGTGAAGAGATTTTCTGCTTAAAGCATCAGCTACCACATTAGCTTTTCCTGGATGGTATTTAAGTTCGAAGTCATAGTCTTTCAAAAATTTCATCCACCTTCTTTGCCTCATATTCAATTCTTTTTGGTCAAATAAATTTTTAAGACTCTTATGATCACTAAAAATCTCAAACTTGACTCCATACAAAAAACGTCTCCAAATTTTAAGAGCAAAAACTACTGCAGCCAATTCTAAATCATGAGTTGGATAATTTTCCTCATAAAGTTTCAATTGTCTTGATGCATAAGCTACAACTTTTCCTTCTTGCATTAAGACACATCCTAATCCCTTCTTAGATGCATCACTGTAAATTTTAAATTTTCCTAAAGGATCGGGGATTATTAAAATTGGTGCATATGTCAATTTATTCTTCAAATCTTGAAAACAATCTTCACATTCTTGTGTCCAAACAAAAGGAACTCCTTTCCTAGTTAACCTAGTTAAAGGTAACACTAGTTGTAAAAATCCCTTAATAAATCTTCTGTAATATCCTGTCAATCCAAGAAAACTCCTGATCTCAGTGATAGTCTTAGGTCTCTCCCAGTGTATTACAGTCACAATTTTACTAGGATCAATTGTCACTTCTTCTTTTTAAATAACATGCCCTAAAAACTTAACTTCTTCCATCCAGAATTCACATTTTGAAAGTTTGGCATACAATTGCTTATCTTTCAAAATTTATAATACTATCCTTAATTGCTCTTTATGCTCTTCTTTATTCCTAGAATATATTAAAATATCATCTATAAATACCACTACAAATTGATTTAAGTAAGGTCTAAAAAATTCTATTCATATAACCCATAAATACTGCTGGAGCATTTGTCAATCTGAAAGGCATCACAGATACTCATAATGTCCATACCTGGTCCTAAAGGCTGTTTTTGAAATATCTCCAGTCTTAATTCTAATCTGGTGATATCCTGACCTCAAATTTATTTTAGAAAATATTGTGGCTCCTCTTAGTTGATCTAAAAGGTCATCTATCTGAGGCAAAGGATATTTATTTTTAATGGTAACTTTGTTTAGTTGCCTATAATCCACACACAACCTCATACTTCCACCCTTTTTCTTGACAAAGAGTAATGGTGTTCCCCAAGGAGACACACTTGGTCTGATGTTGCTTTGATAGAAGTTCCTCTAATTGTTTCTTTAGTTCAACAAGCTCTATAGGTGACATCCTATAGGGTGCAATACAAATTGGCCCTACTCCAGGTATTAGGTCAGTGGAAAATTCAGTTTCTCTGTTTGGTGGTAAACCTGGAATTTCATCCGGAAAAACCTCTGGGTATTCAGAGACAATAGGGATACTGTTTGCATCGGGTTTAGCCTTTGCTTCTTAAAGATTAAAGAGAACATATCCTTGTGCTCCATGTAACAAATTTTTCCTAAGTTGGGAAGTTGACAAGAATAAAAGTTCATTTGGAAATTCTGACTCTTTTGTGAAAATTATCTTTTTATTATGACAATCAATGACCACACAGTTTGCAGACAACCAATTCATACCAAGGACTACGTCAATGTCAATCATAGGCAAACAAACTAAATCTATTTTAAACTCTTTCCCTTCAATTTGAAGAGGACAATTTTTACAGACTTGAAATGTGGTAATTTTCTCTCCAGTATGAAGAAATATTTCATGATAAGAGGATAGAATGGATATTGGTAACTTTAACTTTTGAGTAGAAGATAAAGATATGAAAGAATGAGTAGCCCCAGAATCAAACAGTACAATTATAAGAGAATTTTTTATTAGACCAGTACCTTGAACCAAATTTTAAGTTTGAGCCGCTTCCTAACCACTAAGAGTGAAAACTCTTCCTCTTATTGCAGGTTGAGTTGATGAATTCTGACCTTGATTCTGAGGACACTGCCTCAACATATGTCTAGGTTTTCCACACTTAAAACATACACCTCTTCCTGCTAGGCATTCTCCAGCATGATTCTTTTTGCATTTTGGACATACCTGAATCTGAGAATTCATCTGTCCTATATTCTTCCTTCCTCTGTTGTTAGCAAAGTTATTCCCTAATTTTCGTGCCTGTGAAAACCTCCCTTTGTTGTTGTCATCGTTCTTTCTCCGGCTTGAAACTCTGTCTTTGTCTCTTCCCTCCTCAGCTTCCTTCATGCTTGCGTCAATGTCTCTACACCTGTTTATTAATGATGAGAAATTCCTAATTTGGTGTCCTATTATCATACTTTTTAATTCAGGTTTTAGTCCAGATTCAAATTTAGTTGTCAGTCATTCTTCATTAGGTTGATTTTGTATATAATTAGAATATCTAGATAATTCCTCAAATTTTGCCACATATTCTCCAAAAGTCATGTTTCCTTGTTTCAGTTAAGGAATTCTTTTTCTTTTCTGTTTCTTACACTCTGAGGAAAATATTTTTCTAAAAAGGCATCTTTAAAGATTGTCCAAGTAATCTCTGTTCCTTGGCTTTGGAAATATCTTTTGGTATTTGTCCACCAATGCT
>JAVKPL010013866.1:0-119268 GCA_032173675.1 Gastrolobium villosum | reverse complement strand
CGTTAGCTCCGGTTATCGCCGTTTGAAGTTGGACAAGCAACATTGCCCACTAACTCCAAAACAGCTCAAAACCTCTAATACTCACCGAATATTCTGCACTTAACTACAAGACCACTGCCTCTAAAACTTTTAAACCATAAACTAGACACCTCAATCTTCGATTTGATATATCGTATGCTTAATTTGACCAAGTAACGAAGCGGGAATTAATTTCCCAAAACAGACCCAAATCTGACCCCTTGTACAGGCCAGAACAGGGCAGTTTGTGCAATCGGCCACCACAGGTCTGCGCACAAAACCAAAATTTCCAAGATTTTGAAACAACATAGGGGACATCCTAAGCTTCAAAATTGTGTATGGCACGTCCCAATCGGACCACTATGGAGGGAGATATGCTCTCCCGAAGTTCACCCAAAAATTACCAATTCTACAGAAAATTCGCCAGAGTTTCCTTTGTATTTCCTATAATCCCCAAATTTGCATAAGCTGTTTAACACTACAATTGTACCTGAAATCCAGCAATAATCCAATGGGTTGCATACACAAGGACCTTGCCTTGGGGCACTTACAACTCAATCCAGTTTATACATAAACATAAACAGTTCACTTTAAATCTTTTATAGTTTCAATCACCAACTCCAATTTCATGCATATTCATTCATACAGATAATCATAAACCTAAAATAGGCCTAAGGCCCTTCCATCATAATAAGCATACATCCATGGTACATTTACAATATTGCCTTACAATTACACTTACAACTTTAACTTTAAATTACAATTATCCACATATTACAACTTTAATTGACAAATGGAATCATAAACTAAAATGACATGAATGCTAAACTTAGCCAAAATAACATGAACATGCTAATGGACTCCTCCTACATACATATAGATGTTCATGCTCTAAGTCTAGCCTAGGCCAAGTGGCCACCAAAAAGCCAAAACATGATCACTACTCCACTCATCATCATGCGGGCTTCTTGCCCGCTGCTCCATGTTCACTGCTACATCCTGAAATAAATGCCCCGAGACGGTGAGATATACGGATATATCTCAGTAACCAAGAGGTTCTGAAGAAAACTCCGTCCAATGGTTCACTTCGATCTATATCAATAGCATAAAACAACATTGTTATAAAACGGGATACAGCAAGGGATTTAGAGAAAGGGGGTATTATCATAAACAACTACGACATGCGGGAATGGTAGCTACCAATACCACGCCAAGTCCTCGGCTATACTCATATGGGTACTACCGCTGGCGTGTTCAAAGAACAACCCACCAAGGTAACCTTTCCAACCATATACACCCGAGACTACCTAGTGTTCTCCTATCCGGATAACACACCAGGACCCTGGGTCAACTGGAACTCCCTCTCGGAGACCTATCCAGTGGCAGTCCGGAAACTTGCCCGAAGGCTAAAATATCAACTAGCCAGTGATCTGGTACATATATTACCCTCATAAATGCTAATGCATGCTTATGCTGTTCTACACTACTCATACACACTTCCTACCATTGCCATCAACTAGCAAGGTGGAACATAAAAGGGGAACAAGCCCCGGTACCAAGAGGTTACCTTATTTATCTGTCCACTGAGCTCCGCAGAAACTCCACTCACAGCTTGATACGCAAGGAATGCCTACATAGAGGTCAATTCCACACACTTGGAACTTTAAACCACAAATGAGTTTCACAATAACATGTGTAAATCAAATCACTTACCTCAATCCACTTGGTCCAGGACCAAGGGCAATCCACTGTTTCACTATTCCGGGTTTAAATCCATGTACGGCAACCTATACAACTATGTATAGCCGTCAGTTTCAGTCAAATTACGACAAAACGCGAAAACGTCAAAATTTCCTCCCACCCCTTGGAAGGCTCGGCCTATATAGTGTTAATTTAGGATTTATTTTTCTAAATTTTCTTTCTCATTTTATTACACTCCCTTAGGTCACTAAAAGGCTAGTTCAATCGCCGTTTTTCTGTTTTACGACTTTTACGCAACGTTTTGCGAAATATTTCACTTTAGGCACATTAGGCCAATTTCACCACTTATTATTTTTGCATTGATCTTTCCACGTGCCAATCACCACACAACCATTCTAATGACTTTTTCAACACACAACACATCACTAAAATTTTCCAAAACATCATTTCCTCATTTATACCTCAATGGCCGAATTCTTCACATAGCCCAACCAAGGATTTTTCACTCAATTCCTATAATCCACACCTCACACAATCACTTCATATCATCATATAATCACACTACAATTCACCAAACAACACATCAACACAAAATTCAAAAATCCAATTCATGACCTCAAATTTTCGTAAGTTAAAAATCATCATTTTTCGCTTAAAATTTTCTTTGCATTTCTAGCATTAATACATCATTCTAAGACATTATCATCTAATAGACATTTTCCATTTGAGCTGTCTAACACAACACATCACAAAATCCCTCTTTAGGGTCAAGAATCAAAACTCAAAAATCAACCAATGAAATGTTGAAATAACTCACCCAAATGCACGGTATATGGCTCCACCTAAGTATACTCCACCATTGGAGCATTTGAAACCACCATGATCACCCTTTCACACTTGCAAACTGCGGCCTTGATGGGGGTAGATCTCCTCACACACTCACTTTCAAGGCTACCAATGGGCTCAAGCAATTTCTTTAAAAAAAGAAGAGCAAGCAAGACAAGATGAGGCTCGAAAGTTGCGAAGAAAGTCGAGCTGCTCTAATCGAGCTGTGAAATCGGTGTGTATTGGAAGTGTTGTAGCTAATAATGTGTAATCATGTTATTTGATAGATCTATGTTTATATAACTTTTAAAGTAATCAAACACATTAAATAAAGGGTTTATCATCTATCATTTAACATAACCACAAAAAATTTCTTACACACACAATATTTTATGGGGCCCGCAGCAAAAAAATAATTCTGGCACACAAAACGAATCTCTATAACATAACACAATCACATTTCGTATAACATATCTCTTATAAAACCCTTAAATAAAATATCACTACGAAACTGAATTTTATTGTAAAAGAATTTATATCTGTGGTTAATCAAAATAAAATATAATAATCTTCGGGAAAATATACTCAAAATCAAATCAGAAATACAATCGTGACATATCCACGCCAGCTAAGCTAAATCGATCTGGGCGTGTTTTCTGTCCACTCTGATGTACATTTGTCTTAATCCGTACTCCTGATCATTCCTCCAACCATTAATATTATTTAAATCCCTTACACCTCTAGAGTAAAAGCCAATTTAGTTTACGTAATCCTGAAATTTGAAGTTACCCTTTTATGCGATTTTTATTTCACAGTGAAGTGGATTTAAGCATGATAAACTTTGATTTGTTTTTTAGTCAATCTCAAATAAATCTCATATCTATCTAAATATTAAATAATATAAGATAATAAAATTAGAATTTAAAAATTAAATAAAAAGTAATTTTAAACATATAAAATGTATTTCATTTTCTATTGGATCCAATTCATTTAAATATTTTTTGTTTATATTATATTATAATTTATATATTATGAGTATTTTTATTCAATTATTTTTTTATTTTAATTATAAATTTTAAAATATTTATATAATTTAGCCCTAAAAAATACTAACTGAGATTCACACACATTTATCGATCCCTATTTACCAATTAAGAAATACAACACACACCGTTACGAGAAAGGCAACATTCAAGTAGGTTGAGGGATTTTGTACTAGTTAGTGGCGTGACATATAAGGGCATGTTTGGTGCATAGTATAAGATAAGGACTGATAGTATAAGACCTGAATATATAAGTCTTGATTAAATTTTAATACTATCCAGCGTTTGTTATGATATTGTATAAGATAATATCTTCCAAATTTTAAAAATTAATATATTTAAAAAAATTATTTTAATATATAAATATTAAAATGATATATTAGTTCTTGGTAATTGTACTTATAAGCAATATTAATATATCAATCTCTTATCAGGCCTAATCCACCACTCCTAGACCGGATTAAGTTATACATCATTTTAATGTATAAAGGGGTCCAGCTGTATAAACTTATATTATATGATGGTCACACCAAACAACTGAAAATGTCATAATGTATAATAGAAGCTTATACTATCCGACCTTATACATCACACTAGTATTTATGGTAGCATCCGATGTTGTAGGCTTATTGTAATATTGAGTAGGGTCATTGATTAGGTTAAGGGTGGTTACATTCTGTTGTATTAGTGTCATGAAGTAGTTATTGCATATATGTATATATAGTCATTAGCTGTGAATTGTAAGGCATGCAAAATTGTAATAACAGAATCAGTTTGTTAGTTTTGATCCTTTCTTTCTCACAGCTTTCTGCCCAAGCTCTTCTAAGTTCTAACACACACACACACACACCACATTACTAATCAAGCAAACAGTTAAGAAAAGGATAAGCATAGCCATCCATTTATACCAATTTACCACAAACAATTTCGATTTACATGCAGAACGTACCGTCGAACTCATTATGCAAATTATAAATTCACAAAGTGATCCCTTGTTTTTCCAACACACTGGGTAATTAAGCCATCTCTCTCAAGGTTTCTCACCATGGAGTCTCCAAAATGCAATACACCAAGTCCACTCGGCAAGATGATCGTCGTTGCATCCATCGCCGCTGGTATTCAATTCGGGTGGGCCCTTCAACTCTCCCTGTTGACACCATATGTTCAGCTGCTCGGTGTCCCACACATGTGGGCCTCCTTCATCTGGCTCTGTGGGCCCATATCCGGCTTGGTCGTTCAGCCTATCGCCGGTTACTACAGCGATCGTTGCACCTCCAGATTCGGCCGCCGCCGTCCCTTCATCTTCTTTGGCTCCCTCGCCGTCGCCATCGCTGTATTCCTCATTGGCTTCGCCGCCGACCTTGGTTACTCATTCGGCGACGACATCACCAAAAAAACCCGCCCACGCGCCGTTGCAATCTTCGTCATCGGCTTCTGGATCCTCGACGTGGCTAACAACATGTTGCAAGGACCATGCCGCGCTTTCCTCGGCGACCTCTCCGCCGGCGACCACAAGAAAATAAGAGTCGGCAATGCGTTATTCTCGTTCTTCATGGCCGTCGGCAATGTCCTCGGTTACGCCGCCGGATCCTACAGCGGCCTTCATAAAATCTTCCCCTTCACACAAACCAAAGCATGTGACGTGTTCTGCGCTAACCTCAAGACTTGTTTCTTCTTCTCCATCTTTCTCCTCCTTGTCCTCGCTGTGATCGCTCTCGTTGTCGTGCATGACGCGCCAATTAACGCACGTGATCACAATGTCGACGAAGAAGAAACAGCTTCTTCATCATGCTTTGGTCTCGGTGCATTTAAGGAACTCAAGAAGCCAATGTGGATGCTCATGTTGGTGACAGCTATCAACTGGGTTGCATGGTTCCCTTACTTCTTGTTCGACACTGATTGGATGGGTCGTGAGGTGTACGGTGGTGATGCCGGTGATGCTGCATATGACGCTGGTGTCCGCGCTGGTTCATTGGGTCTAATGATTAACGCTGTCGTTTTGGGTTTCATGTCTTTGGCTATTGAGCCATTGGGTAAAATGCTTGGTGGTGTTAAGAGGTTGTGGTGTACTGTGAACTTCATTCTCGCAATTGGCATGGCAATGACTGTTGTTATCTCCAAACAAGCTGAGCACGAACGCCATGTTGGCCTCCATCTCGCTGGCTCACCCTCTCAGGCTGTTAAGGCTGGTGCTTTGGCTTTCTTTGGTGTTCTTGGTATCCCTCTTGCGGTAATATTATTCTCAATCCTTATTACTAATCACCTCCATTATAATAAACTAATACGTACAATTTGTGGTGCATGTGTTCAGATTACTTTCAGCGTTCCTTTTGCTCTGGCATCAATCTACTCCAGCGCTACAGGAGCAGGCCAAGGTAAACTAACTCATAAAATAATTAAAACGTCGCTAACTTATTCAATTAATATTGTCTATTATCGATAATATATATTTGTAATATTAAAATTTATTTTTTTTCTCTTTACAACATAATACATAGTGTTAGTGTTAATTCATAGAATAGTTTTAAAATTATAATTATATACTACTCGTAATAAATAATATTAATTTGTTGTAGGAAAAAAAATTTCTCCTACAAGAGATATATTTCCCAATTTTAAAACATAAGTTTTATATCACATGCCCTTATTTAAATAATTTTTTATCAAATTTGGGTTGATTCGTGTAGCCAATTATTTTCATTTTTGTTTCGAAATTTTCAGGTTTGTCTTTGGGAGTCCTCAATCTTGCCATCGTCATTCCACAGGTTCGAATACACTTGATACATATAATGTCAAAAATTAATATTATTTGGAATTATTTGACTGATTATGTATGAATTTCTCTGTATGCAGATGATTGTTTCAGCACTGAGTGGACCTTGGGATAACTTGTTCGGTGGTGGCAATTTGCCAGCTTTCGGGGTGGGTGCAGTGGCTGCTGTCGTCAGTGCTATAATGGCAATTGTCCTGTTGCCTACACCAAAGGCAGAAGATGAGGCCAAGGCTTCAACCGTTGCCACTGGGAGCTTCCATTAAATAGTGGAATTTGAAATGTTTCATAACATATGATGAAGTTGGTGTGTATATGGTATGGCCGTTCCTACCCCAAATTGGGGTTCAAGTGAACAAGAGAGACAATCCCAAAACTTCGTTCATGCTAGGGAACAAATTAAAATATTAGGTTGTATCTAAGCAAGTGTTAAATTTATAGTTTTTAGCAATACTTTGTACATTAATCACACAAGAACAGAGATGGCCAACTCCTTTATTGAGGTAATGGGAATTTCAGTGTAACATTCATGTTTACTCGGTTAGTTATCATACATATGATTCAAAATGCATCATTAAATAAGATGCCTAAGCTAAAGACTTACGTAAGGATAGAAAAGGTTACGTCGTATAATAAATCAATAAACTCTTTCTATTTAATTTATCTCTACGTATTGCCACGCATAATTTTCTTTAATATTTACGGTCTCACAACTGCATAGATCTAATATTTAATTATGCAGTGACTATTCTTGACAATCTCTATATGAATATGATATCCTGTATCATTATAATAGAAAGACACATACAACATAACAACCGTAAAACAGACTAGCCTGGGATTAATTTCCTTCAAATATTCAATACCTGAAAAAGAGCAAAGTCCAAACCAGACATACTATAGAATATGGCTCCGTGTCATTCCTAATATCAATCCATAAACCATAACCATATGCATATGTCAATTATATATCTATACATACATATACATCCCTCTAACATTTATTACATCACACTAACTAATACTAAAAAGCGACTATACAAAAACATGACCATATCTCATGCCACCAAAAAAATATACAGTCATCCTCTAAACAGAGAACCAAAACATATATGGGTTTTATATTTCTCATTTTACATGAGAATTCAAACTTTCCTACACACCCTTCGATTTCTGTGCTGACATAGGTCTTACATCTAATTTTTTCTAACACACGAATCCTACATGCTTTTTATCTCTACAACATGAGATTTCAATTTTCATTTAACATGAGAAATATAAAACCCAACATATATATATATACTTAGATCTAAACGCCAGCTAATCCAACAAACACTTTAATCTTGAGCAACTCCATTGCCCTACATAGACTCATTAAGGGTATTTTAGTCTTTTACATACCTACGTGTCCTAAATCAATTAAAACACATTAGAATATCTTTCCTCACTCACACACACAGCTCACGCCCCCCTCTTCCCCACCAAAGCCCTCCTTTTTTGGTGAAAACAAAAGCTTGAGTTTTCATTGTGAGCTAGAGACACTTTGAGAGGAAAGTTTGAACACCAAAGTTCTTCACCATCATCTTGTGAGTGACGTCCATGTTGTGAGTTTTTCTTCAAGAGCATTGTGTGAAGAGTTTTTCCTCCTTGAACCCCACGACCTAAGTGTATAGATTAGTGAGTGGCTTGGAAGCTCATTTGGCTTGCTTTGATGCTTGAATACCACTTTCTTGTATCCTAGGAACTCGTTGGTGGTAAGCATTTCAACTTCTCCTTAAGATTTATTATGGATTGAAAATGGGTATGAAATTCTGAATATGTGTTGTTGGTGGTTGTTGTTGGAGGCATTTAATAGCTATGTCGCTTTGGAAATTATTGTTTGGAATGATGTTTTAATGGTGGAAATCAATTAATAATTTAAGGTGTGGAGTTACGACACTTAGTCAAATTTTCATGATTGAAAAGTGAGTGAAAGTGATAGAGAAATTAATGTGGATGGTGTAATTCGATGATGGTTGGTCGGAAACTTAAATGATGAAGATTAAAGTTTGAAGTTTTAATCATAGTTTGAAGTTATAGTCATAGTTCGTTAAATACAGTTATTTTAAAAATGTAAACACAATTAAAAACAAAAAGTTTTTATGTATTTAATTAACTACTGTGATTGTAATTGTGCTTAATATCATAATTGATTATAATTCATCGGTCTGATAACAGGGTGTTATATTTTATGGTATTACAGTAGTTTGTTAGGGAACTCTATAGTTTGTATGATTGTGCTTAGTGTTGTGTAGTTGTCTGTAGACTCTTTATGATTATTGTTTAGGTGATTCTATAGTGTGGGTCTAATCAACTCATTCCTTTGTGTTACATGTACAATCATCATGAGAAGGCGTCGTGGAAACCATGGGGCATCGAATGAAAATACTCCTTAGCCTGATCATGTGGCTATAGTGTTGGCTGCTCTACAGATGAAGATGGCTACAAATAGGACAATGACTGAAAATTTAATGAAAGAGAATCAAGATTTGATTCAGATCTTCATGATTGGGATGAGGGTAGAGAAGAATGCAAATAAGAGAGCTAATTCTCCTCCACACACAGCTACTGTGACTCTGACTCCTATACGTACTATTACTCCTCAGCAGGGTGAGAGTGAGGCTAGTCATCACACTGATGATGTTAGCCAGCAGACTGTTGTAGTTGAACATGTTGATGAGGCCGATGCAAAAGAGAGAAGAATGATCTCTTTCAGAAGGCATAAGCCTTCTTCTTTTACTGGCTCTAGAGATCCTAAGGTGGTTACTACCTGCCTTCAAGGGATAGATAAAATATTTCAGGTAATGAGATGTTGTGATCCTCATAAATTGAGGTATTTTGCCTATATGCTAGAGGGAGATGCCAATGAGTGGTGGTGTAATGCTTTGAGTCCTTTTATGATACAAGGGCAAGAGCTTACCTGAACCCTATTTGAGAATTTATTTTATGATCAATACTTTCATAGGGATGCTAGGTAAGCTAAGAAATGTGAATTTGACCGTCTGGTTCAAGGCTCTTTATCTGTTGATTAATATGCTGCAAAGTTAAATGAACTGGTGGTTTTCTAGTTATGGTGAGACTTTGCCTACCCCGAAATTCTTGGCTGGTAAGTTTCAGAGGGGACTCAGTGAGAAAGTTGTTAAGAGCATGTCCAATATTTCTATTATAGACTCTGCTCATCTGATACCCAATGTAAGCGAGTTGAGACTATGTATAAGGGATATCCAAAACATCCTACTACTCGTGATAATGAGATCAAGAAGACTACTGGTCGTTCTGGTTCTAACTAGAGAAATAATAATCAAGGTAAAGGTTTGCAAGTAAGGCAACCTTATGATAAATTCAAAAGATGTGGAGCCCCTAGAGGCGGGTCTATTGATAAGAATTATGCCCCACGGTGTGAGAAATGCAAAAAGTATCATAAAGGCCACTTTGCACGTGAGTGTACTCAGAATTCTGGGAAGGCTATGAATCTATAAGCCTTGTAATCTACTTCTACAGTTGGATGCATCTATACTACAACGTTCAACAATCTGACAAGTCTCTGAATCTTGTGAAAGGTATAATTTATATTTATGGTCATAATTTATCTGTTTTATTTGATTCTGGAGTGATACATTCCTTTGTTACAAACTATGTTGCTAAGAGGTTTAACCTAACCATGACAAAGATGATTCTCCCTATGTGTATTACTATAGCTACTGGGGAGGTGGGCAATTCTTCATATATATGTAGAAATGTTGAGTTTAAATATGAAGACACGGGGTTATACTGTGGATTATATTATTCTACCCCTGGCAATTGTGAATATGATTTAGGGTATGGATTGGTTAGCTAAAAATTGCGCAATGGTTGATTATTGTGGGAAGAGGTTGATATTGTCTCCTGTTGAGCCCATTGTTATTCCTTCTCCCTACTTATTTGTTTGTCATACGGTAAAGGTGTTGAAGGTTAGGGCTTTGGGATACATATTTATATGTGGTATTGTACGAGATAAAGAAGAAGATATTTTGAATATTCCAGTGGTGAGGGCGTTTGTGGAGGTGTTTTTGGATGAAACACCAGAATTTTCACCTGAGAGGGAGATTTAAATAATTTTTGTTCCTCAACAAAAATTATGAAATTTATTTTAATTTCTCAGAGGAAAAAAAAAAAGTCGTTAAATTTAAAATAGATTCAGTTGGTCGAGATCATAATCTCTCTGAAATTTAAAAAAATCCACATTAATGTCCCACAAAAATAGGAAAAATCATCAGTTGATTTTTTTGTCAAGAATAAAATTATTAGGCTCTGTAATATTTTTTGAGGACCCAAAAAATAATTTATTCTAATTCGATTAGACTCTTACCCACATCAAACTTTGTAAGACAGATGTTGGTCTTGCCAACAAAAACATCAACCACAATGTAATATTTTAATATGAAAAATTAGTCACCACTTGCATACCCACTCCACCATTCTATTGTACACTTACCAATAAAATTAAAAGCAAATGGGATACATATCTTCTGGAAAAAAACAAAATTAAAAAAAACAAATAGGAACAGTAAGATAGACAATATCACAGTGGAAAAAAGCTAAACTGCTTCCTAAGTAACATTTGAAGATACAAAATCTAGGCCAAGTAATTTGGTTAAGTGATTAACCTCATTCTGTTTTACTTCTACTCTCACTTCAGAAATGCATGTTCAATTCCCTTGAGTTTACACTCAAGTTCACCTCTTAATCTCCACCTTTCTTGTCAAAAAGATAAAATTATCTTATATAAGAAGTTAATTTCTGGCTAAACTTGGTTAAGAGTTAAGACGCATACACGACAATCAAAATATTAATGCTATCAAAAAATAATAAACGGTTTCTTTTGAGCAAAAAAACTTATTGTTTGATCATCGTGTGTGCTCACGCTTGTGTGTGAGAGAAAAAAGATAAAACCAACATGATAAACACTAATTAACAATTCACAACTTCCCACCCTGGTGGTTTTGGATAATGCCAGAGAATACGTACACATTGCAATTCAAGTTTGAAACATGGTTAAAGAAACAGGTCGATTAATTTGAAAAGCAAGACAAAGTCAATATCCTTGCAGCTACTAATAAAAATGCAGAAACAAAGGAACTACTTGGAGCAACTCAAAACCCTGTCGTTATCATTTCATTTGAATGAAAGTTTACAAGTTGTAGAGAGCCTTGAGCATAAGGATAATTTTTTGAGCATTTCGTGCTTTGCTTGTAGATTTGCGGTAGCACTGTGAACACAGATTTTCATGGTCCGTAAAATTCTTGCATTCTGCATAATATATCTAGCAAATAGAAACTCAGCTGTCAATCCATGATAATTATTAAAACAGCATGTTTTAAGGTGTGATGAAATGGATTCAGGAACAGATTGTGGGTATAGCACATATCCTTCTTCTTTGCAACAACCAAGCAAAACCTGTTAACAATAGACATACATCAACATCAACTACATCTTTATCCCAAATTAACAAGAGACATAAAATAAAATTAATGAAATATGTGAAGAAAATATTTAAACAGAGATAATCCTTAAGAATTAATTTAGCAAACCTTGTTAATGACAAGAATTTGTAACTGGGGACAATGCTTGAGAAATTCCACTACCTCAAGCCAATCCCTAGTATGTTTGTTATAGGTGAGTTCAACATGGGTTAATTTGTGAAACATATTATTCATCTCTTTGAAGTTATTCACATCATCCATCTGCAAGAGTTACAATAACAAAATATCACAAATTAATCCCATATTCCTTAAAAATGAAAAGTAATATACATAAAAATCACATTTTCAGTACCTCATCTATGTGCAGAAACTCTACATCATTAACTGCTACACAAAGTTTTTCAAAAAGGAATTTACAAGTATATATTCTGACCAACTTGGGTAGTCTTTTAAATTCTCCTTCCATTAAAGAGTTCTTAAAATACAAACTCTTTGCTACGAAATCCTCCAGAACTGGACATCCAGAAAGAAGCTCCACGAGATATCCAAGTTTTGAAAAAGTAACCTGTCCCAAATACAGGACTTTAAGTGCGGGAAAATCAACAGAGGAGAGAGCTTTCACTTTTAATCCCGTCAATTTGAGAACCACAAGGGGTCTATGGCTAAAAATGGCAGAGTGCACAACTTGACGAGGCGTAAACAAGTCAATGTGTTCAACTCTACGTTGTAGTGCAGCGTTAACCCATGCGTTAACATCGATAGAATCACAGTAAGAAGAACAACACTTGAGGTGAAACTTTTGGATGGGTTGAAGCGAATGCGAAACTCGCGATAGCATAATTGCGTACACAAATCTAACAAAGCGAGAGTATAAGAGTCCTGTATCGTCGAAATCGAGAGTGCGAACAGAGCGCCAGATATGCTTCCATCTCTTTGAGAGAACACATGTAGCAACAGCTTGTTTGGTTGACATGAAAGAGAGAATGTAGCATAGAAATTCGTCCGGTAGATTGCTGATCCTATCAGCCATGGTTTGAAGATTTATAACAATTTTTTTTTTAAATCTGTGAAACTTTAAATAGCTTCTCAAGTCTGTGCTTTCCGAGATTTCAACAAAATCACAACGACCTCAAATAGCCACCTCAGCTTTTCTAACAACAATAAATCACAGAAAATATATCGGCGAGAAAAATGTTCAGATTATGAATATAGGTTTTATGAGAAGGGAGCAATTTAAAATTTTTAGGGTTTGTTTTCTGGGGTTTACGTTTCCACGGGAGTGCATCTAATTATTAAATACTTATTATAGAATATTTGGGCCGTGAAGATTCTGTATTGCTTATGGGCTTTGGCCATAGATTAGAATAGTTGAATTCAGACTATATTTTTTTACCCAAAAATTAAACAAAGAATTTATAATCTTTTTTGGGAAAAGTTCACTCTTCAAAATCACTATGCCTAGGGGTGTTAACGGATCAACCGAGCCGAGATTTGGTGTTAAAAAGTTAAGTCTGTGTTTAAATATGTCAGTCTGACCAAGCCTGTTACCTGTTATGAATATAATTATGGGCCTATGGCCTGACTTATTTACAAAAAATAAAAGTCTGATTTAGCCTGTTAGCCTGTTTAAAAAAATAAGACAACAAAAATTTATCCAAACAAAATATACAATCAACAACACTACTGATAATTCCATAAATATTCATAAATTAAATATATATCCATACAACATAATATAGAACAAAATCATTCAAAAAGTCTGTCAAACCAATAAAATGAGATGAAATAAATTGATGAGAGAGGGCTATTACCTGTTATGAATATAATTATGGGCCTATGGCCTGACTTATTTACAAAAAATAAAAGTCTGATTTAGCCTGTTAGCCTGTTTAAAAAAATAAGACAACAAAAATTTATCCAAACAAAATATACAATCAACAACACTACTGATAATTCCATAAATATTCATAAATTAAATATATATCCATACAACATAATATAGAACAAAATCATTCAAAAAGTCTGTCAAACCAATAAAATGAGATGAAATAAATTGATGAGAGAGGGCTATTACAAGTAGTATAAAAAATATAAAATAAATATTTATATACTAGGCCAGCCTGGGAGACTCTAAGGTCGAGTTTCTGAATTAGAGCCTGAAGTCTTTTTATTAAACGAGTTTTTATACAAGTCCAAGTCTGGTTCTATCAACTAATTTTAGATATATAAGCTCATGCCTTTACGAGCCGAGCCAAATGCCCCTGAAAGGCCCCTGGTTCGTTTAGCACCCTTACCTATGCCACTGTGATTTTTCGTTTATCACATATGTTTGTAAAAAGTAAAAAATCACATGGGCATATATGATACAAAACATACCCTTTAGCAAATCACAGGGGCATATGTGATAAAAAATCACAGGGGCACAGCTGATTATAGAGTAAATCACATGGGCATTGGTGAACTTTTCCCTAATTTTTTTTATTTACCTAATTCTTATTTAACTCATTTTTAATTGTTTTTCTTTCAAATTTTATGTAAGAGAATAACTTTTCCTACTCCCAACATGTTATTCCAACTTTAAGGATGTGCATGATTAAATATATTTTATTTATTAAACATATATTCTGTAGGAGTAGAAATAAATTATGTTATGAAGTATATTTTTTTTTCTAAAAGAAAAAAAAAATATTCTACAAAATTAAAGCTAGAGAACAAAATGATTGTCATGTAAAGGTATTAGTTAAAAATTATAAGATAATATAAGTAAATTTATTCAAGATTAACATAAACAAATCTACTCTGAAAGTGCTTGCTTCAATTTTGTTTGTTGTGCTGTTCAAAATATCAATGACTTGGATCATAAAGGAGATACAGTACAGAGATAACATATACAAGATTGCCCAAATGATGGGATTGGGGTTATGATGGCGGTGGTGGAGGGAAGGTGATACTGATGGCAGTGAAATGAGATTGGTTAGGATTTAGGTAAATTTGGATTTTTTTAAAAAAAAATGATTTTAGTTTTATTTTTATTTTTCTTTTATAAGTCACAAATTTTATCTTAAAAAAGGTTGATTTTTTACTTATTTATTTTTTACTTTTCTTAGAGAAGACATCTAAATAATAATTTGTAACGAAAATGACATTTAAAAAAAGCAACTTTTTCAGAAGAAGAAAAAGAGCTAATCCAAACGAATTCTAAGTATTATTTTTAGATTGAAAGAATTATTTTTGGATTGGGATTCGGATTGCTATAGAGAGAATGTATTGGATGAGGATTTTAAAGGATTTTAATGGAATATTTTTGGAGAAAAAAATTTATTGATATTCAATTAAAATTTTAAAGGATTTGAAATAAGTCATGTGGTATTCGATTAGAATTATAAAAGATTATTTTAGAGTACGTTTAAATCTGTTGGTATTCAATTAGGATTTTAAACAAAGAAAAAATAATTTTGTGGATTTCAAAAACTTGACGATTTCAACGGATTTCCTATTGGTGTTAATTTCGTAAGATTTTTAATGAGAAATATAAATAGAATGCCTCCTTCACAATCTCATCGTAAACCCTAAGATTTCCCTATATTTCTTTATTGTAGTATTTTCTTCTTCCTTTGGCGGGTTGACCCGCTCGAAATAAGATTCAGCCATGGGAGTTTCGTCAAAGCTCAAAAATAACAGATTTTTGAGCAATTTTCATCACAAAATAATCCAGAAACAACAAACCAACAATATTCTATATAATCCACTTCAAAAAATCAGATATTTGAGCCATTTTTTAGAGCTTTTGAAAGTTTAAAAATGATTTTTTAAGTTGTGGGTCGGGATTTTTCTGGGAACAAAAAGGTGTGATTTTTGTATTAAAAATAATATAAAACAGTGGAAAAACAACTAGGGAATTAAAGCCCTCAAATCAATTTTGTTTTACATCAATGAAACAATATCAATTTAAAGAAATATTGAAACTTTCATAACATGAATCCTATAATTCGTAACAATACATTCATGAACGAAATTACTTCGTTATGGGAAACGATTTCAAACAATTTTTATGTCAATAAATAATTAAAAACTTGCTTTTCAAAAGTCTAAAGCAATTTAAGGTTTCAATGTATTGATTGAAAATATTTTGAGAAATTTTTAAACTTTCATGTAAGAAAACCAATAAATTCATATATGAAATTTTCTTAGAATACTCCATGAAAACATGCATATGATATATAGTTAGAAAACTCTCATCATGTACAACAAAAATCCCAAGGTCTCCAAGATCAATTGCAAAAAATTCCAAACAAAATTTTATCATGAACTTTTTAGGTTCTATATGTAAATTTAGAATTACTTCAATAAATAAAAATTTGAGTCTTATAATCATATATGCATAGCTCTAATACCAAATGAAGAAGATGATTTTCAACATATTAGTTAAACCCAAGAGCACGAGAAAATGCTAATGTGTGGAGGACTAGTATAGCTTTAGATATGTGGATAGTTGTTGCTTAGTGATTTTGAATGTTTGTTAATAATTATATTATGTTTTACTGATTAAGAAAATTATATTACATTTTACTTTATTTTATTAATATCAATGGATTTCTTTATTTATTTTTTATTAACTCTTGTAATTTTAAATATTTGCTAAAAAGTCATATGATTTTTTTAAATCTTATAAATCCATATTATCTTTTCAAATCTTATAAATTATATTAAGATTCTTTAATATCTAATTTTATGAAATCTTAATTGTAAAAAAAAGTCTTTTAAAAAAGTCTTTAAATTAAGTTCCTTCAATTCTAAATAGCCTTTTAAAATCCTAGTTCAAATACACCCCTCTAAGAGCCTACCCAAACAACCAATACAACCATAATAATAAAAAAAATGATATATTTTTTTTCACTCATTATGATTACATGATTTAGCACTCTATTTTCACCCATTGTATAATCTTGCCCTGCGTGATTTCAAAGTATCATGTATACTTATTGTGGTTATAGAAATGTTTGATTATCTTAAATATATTTTTTTTTTTGAAGATAAATTTTAAATAAATTATTAACTTTACCAATTTTTTTAAATACTTAATTTTATTATAGTTTTATTAGATAATATTACACTAATATAGAATAAAAAGGAAAAAAGATCTTTTATAGGTATAGGATCATAAGGATATAATTTATATTATTATTAATTAAAAATAAATTCAAAAATAAATAAAATATTTAAATTTAAAGTAATTATTTATGCCTTTAATGTTTCTACCGTGAATACAGATAAGTTATCTACATTCACTCCCAAAATGACATTATTTTGGGTTAAAAAATTAAAAAAATTATAAGGATAAAGATTGTTATAACCTTGTAATAGATTATAATTACAAAAAGTTTATCAAAAAAAAATTATAATTACAAAAATACCTTAATTTCTGTCCCAAAACGACGTCGTTATATCCTCAACGCAGATAACTTATCTAGATTCACGGCATAAAAAATGAACCAATTATTTATAGGCGTAATGTTTCTACAGTGAATGCAGATAAATTACTTATGTCTACTCTTAAAATGACGTCGTTTTGAATTGAAAAATTAAAAAATTATAATGATAAAGCATATTATAAACTTAGAATAAATTATAATTACAAAAATATATTGATTTCCTTCACAAAATGACATTGTTTTAGGCTTGATGTAGATGACTTATCTGCATTCTTTGCAGAAAAAATGAACCCTTATTTATATAGATGAAAATATATTTTAAATAAATTTCTAAGATAATACATTTTATATCTTAAATAATATTTTTTGTTTCTAATATAATATGAAATAAATAAATTATATTTTTGGATGCTTAATTTATTTTTTAAGATAATTTTTGAAAGATTTTAAAATAAAAATTATATATTTATTTTAAAATATAATAATTAACATATTATAATTTTAATTTATAATATGATAATAATATAAAAAAAATTATATATATATATATGGGAAAAACATTTCTCAAATTGCTTGAGATAAGTTTATCTCCGTCCACTCCAAAACTACGTCGTTTTGATTATTTATTTCCTTATATTTATTGATTTACCTTTGAATGATTATAATTCCCTTTTTCTCTCTCTTCCTTTATCACCGTTGATCCATTTTTGTACGATTATGATTTAGTAGCTGGAGATAAAGTTATCTCCGGCAGCTTCAGAAATGATAAGCCCTATATATATATATATATATATATATATATATATATATATATATATATATATATATATATATATTAGTAGCTGGAGATAAAGTTATCTCCGGCAATTTGAGAAATGATAATATATTAGTAGCTGGAGATAAAGTTATCTCCGGCAGCTTGAGAAATGATAAACCCTATATATATATATATATATATATATATATATATATATATATATATATATATATATATATATATATATATAAGACTAGAAGAGATCTAAGTGAATATTTTTTATAACCACGATAATTATAAATGATATTTTGAAATCACAGGGGCTTAAATTATATAATTTTATAATCACATAAGGTCAAAATGATAAGTTTATCATATGTGTCAAACGATAAACCATGTAATTATAATGGTAGAAAATAAAATTATCCCTCATTCAAGTGAGCTTGCTTGTAATCACAGTGCCAATCAAGTTTAGAGAGTGAATTATTCAACACAAACATGTCATATCAAAGGATACTAATCATTTTCACCAAAAAAAAAGAAGAAAAAGGATACTAATCATTTATAAGCAAATCAATAATAATAAGATATGAGAGAAAAAATATTAAAATAAAAAATAATAAAATTATCACCATTGATTTATCAATTAATAATTATGATCCGGACATATAACATAATTATATTAATAATACATAAGAGCATTCACTACCTCAAATCTAGGGGTCCTTATATTAGAAACATCACGGGACAAGCATCTCAAACAACTTGAGTGTAGCATACCTCCTGTGGCAATTTGAGATCGAACTTTAATTAACTTGCAAAAATATTTTCAGTTGAGTTAATATTTAAAAACTAAAATATTATAATCCGATAAATCATAAATATTATCATTTTTATATCAGGTTTTTTACTTCCTCAATTTTATGAGCAAAATAGATAAACTACAAAATTAATTCACCATTTTTCCAATCGAAGCGAGGAAACCAAATACCATTTTTTTAAGCTATATATGAATAACGGAAGAACAAATGATTTGTCTGTTTGACCAACAATTTTGAATTTTTCTCGTGATTAATTTTTGACAACATTTTCGTTACTAGTTGAAAAAGACATGGCAAATGCCTCGGCAAAGACTTTGACAAGAAATTTAAATGTTTGGAAAACAAAAAAAAAAATAGCATTGAGAACCCAAGAACAAAAGCAACAAAAGTAATTTATACAGGTTTGCGCTTTGCAAGATATCAAAAGATAGAATATCTAAGTTAGAAAAAGTGATCTGGTTGATTCTTCAACTACAGGAGAAGATTTAACTATCAGAAGAAACCACTGAAGATAGTTTATTTTCTTGTCATTTTTTTTTTTTTGGTTACCAATGATAGTTTAAGAGAAGAGAGACGAGAGAAACAAATTCGAGGGTGACCCGGCCCTTTGACCTTGTGTTGATGACAAAATGCTCAGGGTACTTCCTCAATAGCATGAGTAAGCCATACCAAGGCTTCCATTTACAACCAGGCCAATAGTTAGATGTCAGATATCTCCTTACTCTACAGTAGTGCCAACAACTAAACAATAGTATACAAGAGAAGCTCTCAGTTCACTGATTTGAATTGGGTTTTTCTATAATTTATTTCATACTTTAGGGTTTTTTAATAATTGTTAATTATTTCTTTTTTTATTATTTTTAGATTATATTTGAACGTGCGTTAATTATGCATTATTTTTTTTTATTGTGCATGATTATAGTTATTTATTTTTTTTCTTATTTTATTTTACCTATTTAAGGTTTGGAGAATCCTATTATTATTATATTATTTTTACTTAAATAAAATCAAGAAAAGAGAAAAAGTGTTTTCTCGCAATTCTTGTTTCGTTATTTCTTTCTGTTTAGTCAATTGGTTACTGCTTCAGCATTAGAAGAATTCAGAGTTTAAAAACATGAGAAAGCATAGCGATGCATTTTAAAGGTATATTAGGGTAACTGAGTCATTCAGCAATCTAACTTCTCTATAAAGCAGCAAGAAAAGTTGATGTTTAAATTTAATCTTTCCTAAACCTACCTAGTCATTCCCTCCACTATATTCCACATTCCCACTTTTCACTTGTTAGAATGTTAAGGAGCAACCTGTGGATGCCCCCAAGTAAAAGGGAAAATATTAAAATGACCTAAATTCATGCATAGTTTTCATCTATGTGGGTTAGAAAAATTGAAAAGACATACATGGAATCGAAAAGCATCATGTTAGATTAGCAATTTTTTTTTTTTTTTTTGGTGAAATAGATTAGCAATATTTATGAAAGCATCAATGTTACAAAAGAACTCAGAAAAAAAACAGCTTATAGTTACATGAAAATTGTGATATGAAGAAGAATGCGAAATTACCAAATGACTGATAAAAATAGGTTACCTAACCCTAGGACTCCTTAAATACATGAGTCGGATGAATGGTTATGCCAATAAAAAACAACATTTTTCTGTGACTACTTTAGACTTTAAGAGTATGTTTGGAATCAATTAGTTTAAGAATTGATTTGATTTATGAATGATAACTTTTGTTTGGAAAGTGATAAAATCTTTTGTGTGGAAATCCACCTTCGGTCGCATACACATAGAAATCCACTCAAGTTTGTTTTGATTTAGGTGGATACGTTTTTAGCTTTCACTGTTGGAAGAGAGAGGCCAAATCGAAGCAGTAATAAAATTATTTCTTTGTGATTGAAAGTTGCGGGTTCGAATTCGAAAAACAACCTCTTTATAATTATTAATTTATTTTTGTAAATGTCGCTAATAGAATGTGGCTATATGCCGTGTTTCTTATAGTGCCACATCCGCTAGTCGAGTTTAATTAGAGAGTGGTTTTTAGTTAAGTCATTAAATTATATACTATGTAAAGGTAATAAAGTAAAGAGGTAGGATATTCATACTACTAAAAATAACTTTTAAATCTAATGGTGATTAGAGTAGTATTAAATTTTTTTATTTTTTTTTGGAGTACGGTATCACTACAAGAAAAGCGTCCATTAGGTACATGTGTTTTGCCACATTTAATGAAATCATCATAAGATTACAAAAATACCCTTAATGTTAGTACACAGTGTTTTGTATCGTTCCGAATATATAGAAAACCAAAAATGCAAAACTCCTGATTCTAACCTAGAAAAACAAAAACTCACCTTATTCAATTTTTTCACTCTTCGGTGTCATCAAATCTCGGTTTGCAGCAATTACATCTTCAGAGCTTTTGTTCTCTTTTTATTCTAGGTTAATATTTCTTCACCTTCATCCTTAAAGCTTCTTCGATGAAGGATTGATAAACCCTAGGAGAAACTAGGAAGCTTATGGTTCAATTTGAAGTCAAATCAAACCAGGTACAATATGTCATTGCACTTCAGTGTTGTGTGTGGCAATGGTAGATATGGTTTCAATTTGGTTCTTCTTCGTGTTTCTTCTCTCTCTCCTCGCATAACTTCCCACTCAAATCTTTGCATAAGAGTCAGAAGCGAAGGAGTTCATTGACACCATCACCAAGCACAATTTCATTGTCGTCGAGTTCTACGCACCTTGGTATCATATCTTTATGTTGTTATGTTTTCTGCTTGATCTTTAATTTTTCTGATTTTAGTATGTCACGGATCTCACAATATTTGTTTTCTATCACAGAGAAAAATAATAATGTTCAAATTTGTTATTTTATGGTAGTACTTTAGTCCAACGAATTTAGATCTTTAAAGGACTTTTGATAGTGTTATGCTGGTGTCTGTTTAGATCTTTAAAGGACTTTTGATAGTGTTATGCTGCTGTCTGTGCTCTGTATTTTAGATTGATTCTTCCTTTTGTATACTCATTGTTTGCTTTAAATTTGCCTTTGAATGGTCAAATTATGGTTTTAGATGGTAAATTTGCTGTTTAGTCTAGTTGGTTTTTTATGGTTCAATTTGGTTATGACCGAATGTCAAAGTTTGTATCTTCAATGAGCATAAATCGTAGGCTTTCTAATTTGTGCAAGTACAAAATATGTTTAATTTGGTGGTGCCTAAGTTATTCAGATTGTCTAATATATTGTTTTTTTATGCTTTGAATTCTTTAGGATTCAAACGTTTTTGTCAGTGATGTATAGGTCTGCATATTTGCTTGTATTTACTGAGTCTTAAGAAGGGTATAGTTGTGAATGCTGGAAACAGTTTCAATTATGCACTATATGAAATTCTGATACGAGTCATTAGGCTACTTATTCAACTTGTAAATGCTCAGGTCAGGAGTAATGCCTTTATCCTTGACCTCCTTGCTAGCATTCCCAACCAGTTTTGTTTTTCTTAACTCTTTATTTGTATTTGGAGGTGTGGCCATTGTAAAAAGCTTGCTCCAGTGGTAGTATTGGTGGCTTTTTATTTTGGGATTTCCATTAAGTTCACCTGGTAAGAATAACATTAAGTATTATTGGGGGATAAGACCACGATGTGTCTTCAGAGATAAGACAACAATGTGTCTAATCTAGTGCCTTCTGAAACATTGTTTAATTTGTCCAAACTCATTCTCATTATGATACTACCAATACTACTTGGAAAGAGACACTATTTTTTCATATTGGCTTTGATTTAAGTAACTATACAAATTAGTTAAAATTGGTTTATGAGTTCGAGCCCCAAGCCATTGATATCCTAAAAGCAGAGTTGTCTTTGCCCATTTACACTATTGCTTATAAAATAAGATGAATTCATTTCTTATCAAATAATAAAAATTAGTCATTGTTTTAAATTAAATAGAATAGTTGTACAATTTGGACAAATATTGGTGATTTGACTAAAATGTTTGCAATTTAACAGATTTACATTTTAATTTTGTTACTTTGTTTTTGTTTAGAAGGGCTGGCTTGGCTCAGCAGTAAGCTTGCTTGCCGTGGTGTGTCAGGTCGCGGGCTCGAATCAGCCTCTCTGCAAAAAGCAGGGGAAAGGCTGCCTAGAGTATTCCCTTTCCCAGACACTCACGAAGTGAGTATTTGAACTGGATCGGCCCTTTTTTTTACTTTGTTTTTGTTTATAAATTATAAAAAATGTTTTTTTTAGTAAAATGTAATACTTGGTTTTTTTATTCATCAGGCAGTATTTTGTGCACATGGACGACATGTTCCTCAGAAGGTTCTGTCTTCATCTCATCCATCTCAAACGCTTTTATTATGCATTCTTTTGGTTACCTGATCTAACAAATATAAATTACTTTGCTTTTTGTGTTTAGGGGACGAGTAGGGGGAACAGGACACTCTTTCACTACATCAAAAATGGTATATAACCACACTCATTTTATATTAAATTGTGATTATATTCATTGTGATTATATTCCTCGACACCGCCTCTATATCCTGATTTTCTTGTAGTGATACTACAATCTCTGTTTGTATGTGTTTCTATCTAATTAGATCGAAACAATATGTTTTCTCACAACTGTGATCCCACTTCCCGAGGTCACACATGACACATACATATCTCTTACTTACATAATGATAATGGTGGAGTTTGTATGAAAGCTACTTTTATTCCCAATCTGGTGCCTTGGTTCATATTATAAGCTAGTAAGCATGCTTTGATTAGATGTCAACGGACCAGTTTTGCTTGTCCACCAATTTTTGGTAAGCCTGTAACTTTCATACTTTGTCAACTCAAATATATATGGTGTGGCATTAAGTGATCACTTTATCAATCCACCTGGTTCAGGAGGTTAATGCTAAGAACACAAAATTAATTGGAATCTATCAAATTTTTGCTTGCTTGAAATTGCAGAAAACAAATATATGTATACCACCGAATATTTTATTTGACAGGATTACATTAAAAAAATCAACAGTAATGCATTAGCTCTTTTTTTTCTGTAATGAATGCATTAGCTCTTAATTAGAAGACAAATGTTACAAGGGCTAATTAAGCTTGCTTTTAATAATGCCTTTCTAGAGTTTTTGGCTAACGTACATAAACTTGTTTATCTGTTTTATTATTTTTATTTCATATGATTTATATGCTCAAACAATAATTAAGTTCATTGTTGTCGGTTGATCAAAAAAAAAATTCATTGTTGTCGTGAGCTATATCTCAGGCATCGCCAAATGCTTTTAACCCAATAAAAACGATTAATTATTCCTTCATCAGCATTTCTATATAATTGAAAAGTATAATTAAGTTCCTTATGATTACTTTTTATAATCGCTTTTAGGGCTCTGACAACAAGCTTGCAAGCTAGTAGTGCATCTAGTTGGAAGAGTTTTTTCTCATATTTTGTTAGGTAAATCATTCCTATTAGAGTTCAAATTCCTCAATCACCATGATGCACATGGTGGAATTTAGCATGTTGTACGATATATTTGTCATCATTGTTTGTTTTCAATCCGTGCTTTCCATACTTAATCCAGTGACCGTGATGAGTTTTTTTCTGCTCTTACAATAAATCATTATTTTCATGGCATGTTCCTATTTATAGTGGCCAAATATAGAAAGAAAATTGATTTTTGTCTTAGCATTATTACAACGTTTTTCTGTTTTGTTGTACGGGTGAGATTTGGAAGTCATATGCATATTGTGTCAAGGTATGAAATTTGTTTGATAATGGCAACTAGCAAACAGTGTTTTTAGAGACATTGTTATTTTCGTAAGTTATACCAAATAGGTGATGCTTGCAGTCTTATCATCAAGCTAAAAATTAATATTTTTGGTGCAGGTGTGATTGGGTAGATAATGCGTCCAAGGATTTAGACGCATACAAGAACAAGTTTAGGAAGGATGATATGAAAAATAATTTGTTTTTGGTTATATGAAAGAAGATGAATTTTTGTATAGACATTTCATAATAAACTTCTTAATAGTTTATTTGGCAATTATTTCCCTAATACAATATTAGTAGGAAACTTGATCATCTCATATGAATTGAAAAATTGATGTCTTGTATAAATTCTTAAATGATATCAATAAAAAAAATTATATGGTTTGAAGGTTAATTTATATTTCACTGTGTCGTTTGAGCTATTTTTAATATTATTTTCTTTATTGCAAGATTTATTAAATTTGAAATATTTTTAATTAAAAAAAATTCATATATTTAGCCACATTCAGGAATGTGGTTAAAAAAAACTCAGACATAATTAGCCACATTTTGTAATTGTGGCAAATTATACAATTTAACCACATTTAAAAAGTGGCTAAATTAACAATAATTGTGGCTAAAATAAAGCTACCACACTCAGTCAAAATGTGGCTAAGTGAATAAAAGAATGTGGTTAAATTATTGCAACACCTCTTTTAGCTACATTGAATCAAAATGTGGTAAAGTTTGTTAGCCACATTTTTAAATGTGGCTAAATAGCAGTTTTTTTGTAGTGTATTAAAAATTTTTAGTAACATGAATATCCTACCTCTAAAGTAAATTACTAATATAAAATCAGATCAATTATTTTTGGTGTCCAAACATGGAAATTGGTTGTAAATCAATTCAAACCCTATTTTTTTTATAACAAGTTGCAAAGAAGAAAATTGATTTCTAAATCAAATCAATTCAGTTCAATTCATTAAATTTATTTCCATTTTTTACGATTCGAAAAACAACCCTAGAGTTGACGATGATTCAGAGCACTGTTGGATTCTACAACAGATAACTTCTTACCTAGAATTCTGGGGACAGCTACTAAAATGGATAAAAAAGTCCCCCTACTCTTGCAAGTTGCAAGTTTATAAAATCACAAAAGGAAGTTCAGTAGCAAGCAACTACTTAAAAAAATGAGGGTAAAATGTGTATCATTTCAAATGATGTAAAGTTATATATTTTAAGAGAGAGAAAAAGATAAATAAAGTAGGAGAGAGAAAAAGATAAATAAAGTAGAAGAGAATTGACAAAAAAAAATAAAGGCGTGGGTCCCACCTCTTTGTGAGAGTGAAAGGATATAAATTATGTCATTTAAAATAATAAACACTTTTCCCAAAAAATAATTGTTAGAACTAACCTCTAACCTCTGCATGAAGTTTCTCCATAGGCATCCACTCTCCAGGACCACAGAGATCAAAGAGAACAGTAGCTACAGATGATACTACATCCTTTCAATAAAAATTACAGAGATCAGAGAGAACAGTAGCTACAGATGATTTCTTCACTAATCTTTTTACTGAAGAAGATCACTCCAGACCTTGGGAAGTCACCAATACTTGCTGGCCTGCATTAGAGGAGACTGAGTTGACAACCTTGAAGGATCCTATCTCGGAATTGAGTATCAAGGAAGCTTTCTTCTCCATGAATGCTCTCAAAGCTCCTGGTCCAGATGGTTTCCCAGCTTTTTTCTTCCAAAAAAACTGGGATATTATGAAAAAGCAAGTGGTTGATTGTGTGCATCAGATTTGGGAGAAGCCGGATGAGGTGAAGGATCTAAATAAAACCTTTCTGGTTCTCATTCCAAAACTGGAAAAACCAGAAAAGATTAACCAATTTCGCCCGATTGCTTTGTGTTCTGTTCTTTATAAAGGTATCAGCAAGATTATAGTGAGCAAGCTGAAACCCCTTCTCAACAAATTGATTTCTCCTCAACAAGTCAGTTTCGTTCCTAAAAGACAAATCCAGGACAATATTATCATTGCTCAAGAGATGGTTCACTCTATGAATAGAATGAAGCGGAAAAGGGGATTCTTCACAATCAAAATCGACTTAGAGAAAGCCTATGATAGGATGTCTTGGAATTTTATATATAAAGTGTTGTCTGAGATAAACATCCCAGAATCTCTGGTGAATATCATAATGCAGTGCATCACTTCAGCTGAGCTTGAAATCCTCTGGAATGGTTCCAAGGCTGGTAGCATCCTTCCGAGTAGAGGTTTGAGGCAAGGAGATCCAATATCTCCCTACATTTTCGTGCTTTGTATGGAAAAACTGACACACTTGATTTCTGATGCAATTGCAAAGAAAGAGTGGAAGCCAATGGCAGCTGGTAGAGGTGGACCATCCATATCTCATCTCCTCTTCGCTGACGATTTGTTACTCTTTGGAGAAGCCAAAATTGACCAAATCAAGACAGTAATGGAGTGCCTCACAAAGTTTGGGATCATGTCTGGTCAGAAGGTGAGTTACCCAAAATCTAATATCTTCTTCTCCAAAAATGTTCCAATTGATGTTGCTAATGAGATAGTGAAGATTAGTGGTTTTGCTCAAACAAAAAACTTGGGCAGATACCTGGGATACAGAATGAAACATGGCCGGACTAGTAAACTTCACTATGGAGAGATCATGGATAGGGTTAACAATAGGCTCAATGGTTGGAAAAATCAGTGTCTATCTATGGCAGGTAGAGTGACTCTAGCAAAATCGGTCATCTCCACTATCCCTATGTTCCACATGCAAAACAGCTTATTACCTGTGGGTATTTGTGAAGAAATTGAAAAGAAGCAAAGGAATTTCATTTGGGGAGATACTGAGGTTCATAGGAAGCATCATGCAATCGGTTGGGAACACCTTCAACTCCCTAAAAACCAGGGTGGGTTAGGTATTCTCAATCTCCGCATCCAGAATGAAGCTTTCATCCAAAAGTGTGCTTGGAATATGGTTCAGTCTCCATCTCAGCTTTGGGTCCAAGTCTTGCTATCCAAATATGGCAGGAGAAAAGATATGCTAAAAGAGGTAGTTAGTAAACCTTATGATTCTCACTTGTGGAAAAGCATTTGTAAGGTCTGGCCTCTAATGATAAGCAATACTTCTTGGCAAATAGGTAATGGCAAGAAGATTGATTTTTGGAAAGACAATTGGACTGGTCTCAGCCCAAACCTCCTTACTCATACTCATACCCTTCCTTCTCAAGAGGTCTTGGATTTAAAGATTAGCAACAGTATTTTCCTTTCTGAAGGAGGCTGGAATGGGCATTATCTTGTGAACCATTTTGACCTTAATGTGGTGAACAAAATTCTTGCCATTCCTCATCCAGATGATGAAGCCGAGGAGGATAGCATAGCTTGGACTAACTGGAACCCTGGGCATTCCATAGTTAAGCTGGCATACAGTAACTTGTTAGATTCTAGCAATCCTTCCCCCATTGACTGTTGGGACCGTATTTGGAAGTGGAAAGGCAAGGAAAGAGTCAAAATGCTTATCTGGAAAATGCTTCATGATAGAATGCTAACAAGAGAGTCAATATCAAAGTGGAGTGGTAGTTCCAATAAGTGCCCTTTCTGCCCTGAAGTGATTGAAGATTGCCTTCATGTGTTTAGAGATTGTTGGAAGGCAAGAAAGTGCTGGTTGTTGCCCATGTTGCACCCTCTTCCACCGAGTTTCCTCACTGTGATTTCTTTTAGGGAGTGGATGATTCTGAATCTCACTTCAAACAACAGCAACCTCAAGGATTGGAGAGACTCTTTCTTTACCACTTGCTACTTTTTGTGGTTATGGAGGAATAAGGAAATTCACGAAGAAGGTTTCCAGCGTCCTGAGGATCCTTCAAAGGCTATTGCTGTAGAAATTGAGGAAAATAGGTTCTGTTTGGCTAAGTTTAAAAAAACATTTTCAGGAACTTCTCACTCTCAACTTCCTACATCATGGATTAGGCCTGCGGAGGACTTTCTGAAATTAAATGTGGATGGGGCTGTGCAAGGTAATCGGGCAGCTTGTGGTGGTCTCTTGAGGGATAGGAATGGATTATGGTGTGGCGGTTTCTCAGCCTTCATTGGCTCTTGCATTCCTCTGCATGCTGAACTTTGGGCTCTCCTTTATGGACTTGATTTCGCCTGGAAGCATGGCTGGAGGAAACTAGTGTTGGAAACTGATTCTTCTCAAGCGTTTTGACTTCTTACCAATCATGGTAATGATACTCGAAAGCTGCCATTGGTAGCTAAGATTCGAGTCTTTTTAATGAAAGAGTGGACTATCTTATTGAATAAAATTCCTATGAGTAGCAACACCTGTGCGGATTGGATTGCGAAGAAGGCTTTGGATGATTCCTTTGGGCTCAAATCAATCTCCTCCCCTCACAGCGATCTGTTAAATCTTCTTGCTGCTGATCTTTTGGATTCGGGTCTGAATAAGGTGGCTGCTAGGAGAAATACAGGATGATGCTTGTTCCTGGCTTTCTGCTAGTGTTTGATGTTTTGTTTTCTGCTGTTTCTTGTTCTATTTTTTTCCTTCCTTCTTGTTTGCTTTTCTTTTATTTTGTGGGGGCATTGCCCCTTGCTGTAACCAAAAAAAAAAATTACAAAAATTAGGTAAAATGCATGGACTTCTTATTACTAATTTGGGCAGCTTTGTAGTTTTTCAGATGGACATTATTTTCAATATATTCTTTTATATATAAGTATATATATAGGGTTTTATAAGAGTTATGTTGTAGGAAAAGTGATTGTGTAATGTTATAGAGATTCATTTTGCGTGCCAGAGTTTTTTTTTTTTTTTGCTGCGGGCCCTACAAAATGTTGTGAGTGTAGGAAAGTTTTTCTGATCATGTTAAATGATAAATGATAAACCCATATATATATATATATATATATATATGGAAATTATTCTTTTCTCTACCTGCAGAAAGAATTTTTTTTAGGGTTTTATGTTTATTACGTTGTAGGAAAAGTGATTGTGTAATGTTATAGAGATTCGTTTTGCGTGCCATATTTTTTTTCTTTTTTTTTGTTTTAAAATGTGTGGGCCCCACAAAATGTTATGTGTGTAGAAAAATTTGTTGTGTTATGTTAAAAAATAAAATGAAAATCCTTTTTTTATGCACAACCATCGCTTTTCGTGCCAGCCTTTATTTTTTTTACTACCGTGGGCCCGACAGACTTGTCTTAGCAACAGAGATAGCCTATGTGCTGTAATAGAAGACTAATAACTCTTAGGGTAAAGTGTGTGTCATTTTAATGGATGTAAAGTTGTGTCATTTTAAGAGAGAGAAAGAGATAGATAAAGGAGGAGAGAGAGTTGACAAAAAAAATAAAGGTGTAGGTCCCACTTCTTTATGAGAGTAAAATGATATAAATTATGTCATTTAAAAGGATAAACATTTTTCCCTAACTCTTATATATATATATACTATAGGGTTTTATAATTCTCATTCAATATGAGAATTACAATTTTCCTACACACCTTTCGATTTCCGTGCTGACATGGGTCCTACATACAATTTTTCTAACACATGGATCCCACATGTTTTTTATCTCTACAACATGATATTTCAATTCTCCTTCAACATGAAAATTATAAAACCATATATATATATATATATATATATATATATATATATATATATATATATATATATATATATATTTAATAAGTCACACACAAGCTGATCAATTACTATTTACACGTTTCCAAAAAGACATTATAATCTTTCCACCTATACTTCTGTTGACTGGTAATATACGAGTAGTTTAAAGGCAAAAAAAAATTAAAATAATACATTTAAATTAAATAATTACGCATTTAATACTCTATTGAAAATAATTACACATGCATTGCATAATGTGACGTCTCTTTTGGGCGTCACATGTGACGCCCCAGTGAGGCGTCTCACCCTAAGGAGAGACGCCCCAATGGGGCGTCACATGTGACGCCCAAAAGAGGCGTCACATGCCATAATATATTAGTCAAATGGTGAATTGAAATAAAACATGAATTGACATGAATTGACTCGGTAATGCAATGATCGTAATAAAATATGAATTGAATAACCCAAAACATGAATTGACAATTGAGGTTCGTTACAGCACACTTATTATGCATACATCCAAAACGAGCCAAAAATTGCATAGCAATTCTGAACTAGAGTATATTTTCGGTATGGGAAAAATGTTTATCATTTTAAATGATATAATTTATATCTTTTCACTCTCATAAAGAGGTGAGACCCATATCATTATTTTTTTTGTCAATTCTCTCTCCTCCTTTATCTATCTCTTTCTTTCTCCTAAAATGACACAACTTTACATCCTTTAAAATGACACACACTTTACCCTTTCGGTATTCACGAAATAAGTATTACCTTTCATGGAATAAAAAATGTGGAAGAAAATAATTATAAATGTGTTATTTCTTTTTATAAATGTATTACTTTTCCTTTTTTATAAATATTATCTTTTTTTTTGGTAATCATAAATATTATCTTTTGGTAATATAAATGTGTTATTTTTTTATATTTAATAAAATGGTTCGTTTTTTCTACTGTTACTGCATATAAGTTATCTGTAGTAAACCCAATACGATGTCGTTTTGAGACGAAAATCATGATATTTTTGTAATTTTAATTTATTTCAGGGTTATTATAATCTTCATAATTATAATTTTTTAATATTTAATCCCAAAATAATATCGTTTTGGAAGTAAATGCAGATAATTTATCTATGCAGAAATATTTTTCTCTAATAAAAAATAGAGGTAGGATATTCATACTACTAAATTTTTCTACTACCACTTCACTATCACTCCAATCACCATTGGATTCAAAAGTTGTTTTCCTTTTCTCTCTCTTCATTTGACTTTTCCTCTAATTCAATGATGATTGGAGCAGTAGTGAAGTGGTAGTAGAAAAATTTAATAGTATAAATATCCTGCCTCTAAAAAAATATATCAAATGCTCAATACAACGAAAAATATTTTTCTTGAACGAGAGCCTCTATTATTGTTCCGGAACCCAATAATTGTAGTGGCCGTGTCTTTTTGTCCCTCGCCAGAAGGAGCAACAGTGTATTTGTATTACAAATATAAATATATGTAATTGGCCATGCATGCCTCGTCCCGGTAAGGTAGCTGGTTAATACATTTGATGCGGGGTTTTATAAAAGTTATGTTGTAGGAAAAGTGATTATGTTATATTATAGAGATTTATTTTGCGTGTCGGAGTTTTTTTTTTTTTGCTGCGGGTCCCACAAAATGTTATGTGTAAGAAATTTTTTATGGTCATGTTAAATGATAGATGATAAATTCCCCTTTGATGCGAGACACCGATAGTGGAATGAATAATTATAAACTTATCTGGAGAATCTTAATCTTAATTATTGATTTTAATTAGTATTCATATAATTAATAAATTAAAGGTGATATTAAATACTGATAAATTGGATGTATAATTTATCAGTATAATTTATAATTAGTATTCAGTAAATAAAATTGGATGTATAATTTATTATTTTTATATTAAATATAGATAAATAATTATGTCACTCTTATCCTACAAAGTTGGGAATTAGTGCTTTTAGTACGATCGTTACAGTACAAAGGAATTCATAATTTGAGTAATATATTATGGTATGTGACGCCCCATATAGGCGTCACATGTGATGTCTCATTGGGGCGTCACATTCATGTGTAATTATTTTTAAAACAGTATTAAATGCATAATTATTTAATTTAAATGTATTATTTTAATTTTTTTGCCATAGTTTAAATTAGGGCTGGCAAAATGGGCTGAGCCCGTCGGGCTGGCCCGCCCCGCCCACCAAACAGGGCGGGCTGGGTTGAGTTTTTCAACCCACCCGCCCGCCAGCCCGCCGGGCTCGGCCCGCCAAGCCCTTTTTTTTTAGGTTACCCAATTGTTATGTAACTTCGTGCCCTAGATTTCTCTGCATGCAAGTGGCTTTTTCGAATTGTTGTGGACTGCTCATACAACACTTTATTACTTGTTTTGTTATTCTGTTTTACCTTGATATGATTTTAATTTTTATTATTATTTCTGGATTGAAATATGCATATTTATATGTAGATTATTAAACACTGATCTTCTTGGTTTCATAAGCACATTAGGATTTTATGCAGATTTTTATATGCCTTTATGCAAAAAAAATTATTTGTTTTTATGCAGAATTTAATTTTTTGTATATTATTTTTATATTATTTTTTTATTTTAGGCGGGCTGGCCCGTAGCCCGCCAACCCACTCATAAAACGGGCCGGGTTGCTCAATTCAACCCATTTTGTCAAAACAGGCCGGGGCGGGCCAGTGGCGGGGCGGGGCGGGCTGGCCCGTATCTAATTTAAATGCAATCTCCTATATGTATTTTATGCTGTCATCTTTCAGTAGAACTCAAATTCGTCTATTGTCCTAACTTGCTCATACTGTTACATGTTTTTACTGCTTCAAACTCAACCTATGAAGAGGAAAACAAGCAACAACATCAACATCAATGTCATTTTAATCCAAAACTATTTTTTTTTTTTTTTTGAAATATAATCCAAAACTATTTAGAGTTGGAGGTCAATGAAACAAATAAAAGCAAGAACATACAGACAGATTTGAAAATTAAGTTTAACGTATATGTATTTCATCTTATAAGATATAATCTGTCAAAATAAAATAAAATAAATTAAAATTAATTGCATGCAAGGAAGCAAGACTCGGGCCATATCAATAAGTAAATAAAATAAAAAAGAGTCAACTATAGTTTAACTACAAAGTACAGTGACTATATTAGCCTTAAAAGAAGGGTTTTATAATTCTCATTTAACGTAAGAATTCAATTTTTTCTACACACCCTTCGATTTTCATGCTGACATGGGTCCTACATATACTTTTTTCTAACACATGGGTCCCACATGTTTTTTATCTCTATAATATAAGATTTCAATTCTTTTTCAACATAAGAATTATAAAACCCTTAAAAGAAATCAACCTAACTGACGCTATGCTTGGCTGGAGTGATGCATGACTAGTGGTGGACCCACTTGCGGGAAAATGCTCGCCCGGCGGTCATAAAAATTTTCAATTTTTTTTTTCTTTATTCTTCTTCTTGATTGCAGATTCTTATTTGTCTCTTGATTCAATATATATATTAGGAATAAATACCCTTTTTAATTCCCTAACAAAAAATATTGTCCCCATTTTGATCCCTTACAAAAAAAAAAATCTAGTCTCGAGGTCCCTAAAAAATTTAAAATGGATCAATTTAGTTAAAATCTTGGTCTCTCACAAATTTAAAAAAGACCTACATTAGTCCTCAAAAAGACCAAAATGGGTCCACTTTGAATTTCATAGAGACCGGGTGACTAATTTTTTTTTATAATGGACTAAAGTGGGGACCAAATTTTTTGTTAAGGATCAAAAAGTATATTTATTTTTATATTAGTTAGCAACGTAGCAACGTAAGGAGATGATTAAAATAACGTAGCAACGCAAATTGATTAGAGATAAAACTTATTCTTCCTCCCCTGTCACGTATCCATTTTCATGTTCTCTTCATCCTTTGTTTCCTTTTTCATTTTTTGTAAAAAGAGAGAATTGATTGCAGGTTTGACATTCTCAAATAAGTTAATATCTAGAGACGAGGCTTTCACTGTGATTTTGCTTGCTTCTATACAGGTAGTGTTGACTTTTTTATTCACCACTATAAAATAGAATGATGATGTATGGATGTACTGGGATATGATATTTGTTTTGGAGGATTAGTAAAATTTAGGGGGAAAATAATTGGTCAAACTATTGCCTGTAACTTGTTACGGAAGCAACTAAATTATGAGCGGGTTCAAACGTTTTACAAAAAAAAATTCGGGGGCGGAGATAAATTTTTTTTCCTATGTCCGCGACTGTGTATGACGAGATTTACAATATAGAGAGAGAGAACAGAAGGACATGAATATAAAAAACTGAATTTTCTAATATTCAAGAACAAGAAAACCTGAGCAATACATCCACTTGAATGTTACTATAATGCAAAATAATATATCATAAATATCCATTTTGATTAAAAAATTTAAATAATAGAAAGTTAAGCTCGTATGAGGATTCTACATTAAAATTGAAGGATTATTTATTACATATAAATCAAATTTAAGAGCATATTCATTAAAAGCAAAAATGAATGGCTACTGCTTCCCATGAAAGTACCTCTGGTCTGTTAAGTAGATTAAACAGGCACAAAAAAGGGTTTTAGGGTAACTTAGCTACAAAAGTAGTAAATCCAGATGGGAAAAAAAAATCTACTATTTCATCTACATCATGGTTGTCAAACTCGTAGATCCTACCTAGGATTGGCCAAGATATGTAGGCACATAAAAATGGTGATTGGAAGAGAAGGACAAAAACAATGAGAAGGAGAGTTTTATATAAATTTGTGTCTTTATTCTAAGGAAAACATTTTATCATGTTGCATGAAAATTGAATTCTCATGTTTGTGACACTTCGATTTGCGTGTGCAAAACTTTTCTTTTCTTTTTCTTTTTTTAATAAATGTGGAGTTCACCACCAATTGAGTATCAACATGAGAATTCATTTCTCATGCAACATGAGAAAATCAAACCAATTATTCTAAATATGGCCATGTCCTCACACTTCATCACTTTCCACTTCCCAAAAACAACCCAACTCACAAAGAACCGATAAATAGAGGGAAGAAACACAATACCCATAAACAGAGGGAACACCTAAACGGGGAAGCCAGAAAAATGGGGAATTGCAACAGGACTCAATACTCCCAGCACCCAAGTCACATCTCGAGTGTCCAGAAATTTAATCGGCAATGGTTAAGGTTAAAATCCACCGCCCTCTAGATTAGAGGGAGGTGTTACTTTGTGTGGGTTTTTGATGGGTTATTGTTGGATTTAGTGCATCAACTGGAATTGATGGATCTCACAATCCCACTGAGTTTACATTTCAACAAGCATCACTCAAACTTGAAACACATAGAACCATGCATTTTCTACAATACCGACTTGTGATTTTGACAACTATGGTATGATCTACAAGCTCACCACTATATACCAATTTAATTATTTAAAAGCTGTAGCATATTTGTGAACAGTGAAAGCACACTTGCAGCACTAGGTGACTTATAGGACTATAGTGAATAGTAGAAAGTGCACTACAATTATTTTGAAATATGCTGCATATTATATTAAAAATGGGTAAATTGTGTGTCATTTTAAAGGATGTAAAGTTATGTCATTTTAAGAGAGGGAAAGAGATAGACAAAGGAAGAGAGAGAGTTGACAAAAAAAAATTAAAGACGTGGGTCCCACCTCTTTGTGGAACTGAAAAAATATAAATTGTGTCATTTAAAAGGATAAACATTTTTCCTATTAAAAATATGATATATTTAATATTATTCAAGTAAAACAATATCCTCGTATCACAGGGAAATTAGTATGTCTTGGGCCCTTAACATGAAACAGACAGAAGGAAGATTAAATCCAAAAAGAGACGGCATAAGCTTAAAATGTCATGTATAAGCATCAAATATTCATCTCCAAGACAACTTGGGCTAGTCACTTTGGGCTATGCAGTTGAGCATAGAATATCCCCCAAAATGGCTAACATAAGCTATCGTGCAATTGGATATATAGTTTATCATCATCTAATCCCTAGCACATCCATACTGTAGGCCTTAGGGTATTGTGTTCGGAGGAGGATATTTGAGAAAGGTAAAAGTTATAGAAAGATATCGAGAAAGAGAACATTTTTATTACTACACGACTCTTTTTCTTTTCGGCTTATTACAAAATGATGGATGACACACCTATTTATACTAGTGGCACCTCCTCAAAACAAAGACTCCAAAAAATTCTAGAGTTTTTTATACTAGCCTAGTACAGATATTAATTGTGGTAGCTGCAACTACCTTCTAGAACTTTCATGGAATTGACTAGAATAAATTTCTAGATCTTGAGCTAAACTAACTCCTAAAGTGTAATTCTAGACATTGGGCTAAATGTATACTAAGTCCAATGGACCAAAAACTAAATCAAGTTTATTTATTCAACCCCCCCCCCCCCTAAACTTGATTATGTAACTCCGAGCAATTTTCTCATATTGACAAAGTCTTCAATCTTGAGTGCGTAGATTCATCTAGTAAATGGCAGAAGTCTCTTTTATTTTTATCAAATCTTGTAGATTCTCCCGGTAGTAGCTTCCACATACTTCCAAATAATTATTAATGATAGTTGCAAAGTGTGATTTGGATTCTAACACTCCCATTCAAATCAGACTTTGCATGTCAATCATATTTTGTGGAACACATTTGTCTGGTAGCTTTGGGATTGGTGGAAGATAAACAATCTTTATCGGTATTTTTGGCGTCTCCGGTACATACACGATCTCTGCTAAATTTGACCAAGCAATCCTTGGTTCTTCCCCTTGCTCATTCTCCAAAATATCTTCTTTCTTTTGCTTTTCTGGCACATCAACGAGAGTTTGTTTTTCTTTTATTGGAATTGTTTCTCCTTTGTTTGTCTTCTTTGTTGGTACTCCCCCTGACTTGTTGCTACTGCTCCTTGGCTTCACTTTCTGTTTAATTCCTTTGTTGTTGTTGCTTCTTCCTGTTGATGGTGTAGATGCAAGAGTTGTTGGAGTAGGACTTGGTGGAGGAGCTTAATCATTTCCATCTTGAGCTGTCTGCCCTTCTAAGTCATCAACATTTCTAAAGAATACGCCTTCAACTTTCATTTATTCAGTTGCTATATGCTTTTTCTTGGTTGTCATTGTTTCATCCAATATAAAATTTCTTTGGGGTTCTATCTTTGATTCTGGCAGTGTTAGTACTGCTTCATTCCCCTTTTCTTCCTCACGTTCCTCATCATCATCATTGACGCCATCAGGATCACCACTACGCTCGCTATCACCTTCTCCTCCTCTTTTTCTTCATGTTCTTTCATCAAATCAGATTTATTTATCCACTCATCAGCTTCTGTATCTTCTTCCATATCATCAATATTATCAGCTTCAGCTTCAGTTTCTTCTTGATGTTCTTCTTCTTCTTCCATAGACTCTGACTCCAATTCATTTTGGATATCGAATTCTGGTTCTGCATTGCTTGATTCTATGTCTAGATACCATGTATTCTCTTGTTCTCCTACATTGTCATTGCGTTCCATCAACAGAGTGCCATCTTCTTGACTCCTTTCCTCCACATAGTTCGCCTTCTCCTCAATTTTTCTTGTAGGAGTTCTACATTCATAAGCATAATGGCCGAACTTTGACAGCTGTAGCATTTGATTTGAGACTTGTCACGTCTTGGTTGTGAGCCACCTCTTCTACGACCTCTTATTGAGCTCTCTCTTCGATCTTCATTGGCATAGTTTTTGTTGAAGCCTATTCTTCCACGTCCACGACCTCTTCCTCGACCACAATATCCTCCTCGTCCTCTTGTGTTGCCAAAGTCTTCTTCCTTTTCTTTGAAGTTGAGTTGTGTCTTGAGTAATTGTTCACCAACCCCTTGCTTCTTCTTTTGCTTATCCTCATATGCTTGTAAGGAGCCCAAGAGTTGCTCTATTGTCACGGCTTCCAAATCTTTTGTTTATTCTATGACAGTGAAAATATGATCGAATTTTGAATCTAAAGATCGTAAAATTTTCTCCATAATTTTTACACCATCTATCTTTTCACCATTTCTTTTTAATTGATTAGTAACCGTCAAGACTCTAGAAAAATAATCGGAGATACTTTCGGCATCTTTCATGTGTAAAGTTCCAAACTCACTTCTTAGAGTTTGAAGACGTACCTTCTTGACTGGCTCAGCACCCTTGTAAGAGGTTTGTAGCTTCTCCCATGCTTCCTTTGCGGTGGCTGCCTCCGAAATCTTCTCAAAAGCATCTTCATCCAATCCTTGATAGATGAGATAGAGAGCTTTCTTGTCTCTCTTTCTTGAATCCTTCAAGCTATTCCTTTTAGCTTGGGATAGAGTAACTCCTTCTTGTGGTTCATCGTAGCCTTTCTCTACCACTTCCCACACATCTTGTGATCCAAGGAAGGTCTTCATCTTGATGCTCTAATTATCATAGTTGCTCTTGGTGAGCATAGGGACTTGGAAAAGAACCATGTTGTTACTTGCCATTTCTCTAGAAATGATCTTAAGGCTCTGATACCACTTTGTTGGGAGGAGGATATTTGAGAAAAGTAAAGGTTATAGAAAGATATGGAGGAAGAGAACACTTATATTACTACACTACTCTTTTCTTTTTGGCTTGTTACAAAATGATGGAGGACACACCTATTTATACTAGTGGCACCTCCTCAAAACAAAGACTCCAAATAGTTCTAGAGTTTTCTATACTAGCCTAGTACAGATATTAATTGTGGTAGGTTCAACTACCCTCTAGAACTTTCATGGAATTGACTAGAATAGAAATTTCTAGATCTTGGGCTAAACTAACTCCTAAAGTATAATTTTAGACATTGGGCTAAATGTATACTAAGCCCAATGGACCAAAAACTAAATCAAGTTTATTTATTCAACACCCCCTAAACTTGATTTTGTAACTCCAAGCAATTTTCTCATCTTGACAAAGTCTTAGTGTGTAGATTCATCTAGTAAATGACAGAAGTCTCTTTTTTTATCAAATCTTGTAGATTCTTCCGGTAGTAGCTTCCACATACTTCCAAATAATTATTAATGATAGTTGCAAAGTGTGATTTGAATTCTAACATACTGAAAATTCCAAGCATCATCACAAGCTCAAACTCATCATATAATTGTGAATCTCAAGCATGGCTTTAAATGGTGGAGACAAAGATGTTATCACCATAGACATTATTTCAGAAATATTGAAGAAGTTGTAAATTTCATAGTTTCCAGGACTGAACCTAAAGAGTTCACTAGAAAGCAGACATAAATGCTCACTCCATGAAGAAAAGATAAAAGTTGTATCCTCTAGTAGATTGAATAAAAAGACACATTTAGCGGGTAACTCAAGATAGTAAACAGAAACGGTGTACATATCCCACTACATTCACTAAATCCAAGAAAACAATCCATAAATCACCAAATCATACACATCCCACACAGCCAAATAAAAATTCTAAACGATACACTAAAAATAACACCCCTCAAAAAAGTTATTCAAGAGCAATATCAGCAAGATCTACCAAGCTTCTACAGAGATGACAACCTAAGAGTTGGTTTATATAGATTCTGTTTACACTCAACAAAATTAAACTTCTAAAGGATAGCCTTGCTAACGCAACCAAAGTTCATATGCATTTTCTGGTAATAAAGAACATGCTTCATCATAGTTAAAAATTGGGGCTCTGCCCCTTATTGTACCAAAAAAAAAACAAACCAACTAAATTTAATAATAAAAAAAAAGCTAAAATCTCAATGATAAAACGCTCATAAAGGCATTCCTATTGCAAGAATGCCTAAAGAGAACAACGCAACAACTACTTGTTAAATTCAACTCTTATAAGAGTCGCCAGACCACATATACAATTTCAAAGAGATGTGTAATTATAAACTCAAAAGACTTGAACCCAGTACAAGAAAACATATACACTATTTAAGAGATAATTTAAATAGTTTATCAAAAAAAGAAAAAAAAGATAATTTAAATATACAAATATGTAAATATTATTTTTGAGCAATTTTCATCACAAAATAACCCAGAAAAAAAACCAACAAGATTCTAATATAATTCATATAAAAAATAACATATTTTTGAGCCATTTTTTAGAGCTTTTCGAAGTTTAAAAAATGATTTTTTAAGTTGTGGGTTGCGATTTTTATTAGCACAAAAATGTGTGATTTTTGTATTAAAAATAACATAAAACAGTGGGAAAACAACATGGGAACTAAAACCCTCAAAATAATTTTTGTTTTACATCAATGAAACAATATCAATTTAAAGAAAGATTGAAACTTTCATAATACGAACCCTATATTTCGTAACAATACATTAATGAACGAGATTACTTCGTTATAGGAAACGATTTCAAACAATTTTTATGTCAATGAATAATTAAAAACTTGTTTTTCAAAAGTCCAAAGCAATTTAATGTTTCAATGTATCGATTAAAAATATTTTGAGAATTTTTTTAAACTTTCATATAATAAAACCAATAAATTCATATATATACGAAATTTTCTTAGAATACTCAATAAAAACATGCATATGATATATGTGTGGAACCAATGCACTCTAAGTAAAGAATATAGAGGTTCAACGATTTTGATGATAACAAACAAGCATGGAAAGAAAGCTTCAAAGTGCAACCATAAAAAAGAAATCAAGACTCAAGCTTCAAGACAAGTCTCTATGTCCAAGCATTCTCAAAATAACATATCATGGGATTTAGGATTATTTGAAAGGGAAATTGATTCCTTACATGAACAAAGCTCAAAGTGTTTTTCAAATACATGCATTAAATCATCGTTTGACATTCAAATACATTCCTAGCATGAAAATATAGTTTTCAGTGTTTACCAAAGGTTTGAAAAATATTTGAAACTGATTTGAATCAAGAGAAAATCATTTTAGGATGAAATCCAACCTTTGAACAGGTTGGTAATCGATTACCCAAGCAATGGTAATCGATTACCCTTCATGGTAATCTATTACTCACACAATGGTAATCGATTACCTACTATGCAGAAGACAAAATAATGGCTATAAAGCGGCTAGTTTGCGAAAATGAGTGTAAAAACAGTCATGGGCCCCTCTATAAATAGAGATTATTGTTCCCTTTGATGGGACACACTTCTTGATCATTATTACTCATTTATTATCATTTTATTTGCATTATTCTTGTCTTCTTGATCATAAATTCTCTGAACTTTATTCTTTTGAGAGTGTCAACAACCATTGTTCTTCAACTTTTATTATTTGTACTTTGATAGTACTTAGCCATTGTTAAACACCTTCATTTGATTTCTTGACTAGTTAGGGGAGTGAGCCCTATACACTTGAGAGGTCACCAAATTCCTAAGAAAATTTGGAATGAAAAATTGTAAGTCATCAAGAGCCCGAAGTCTTGAAAGGTACTAGCGGTTTATCAAGCACCCTCAAGCTTGATAGTTAGTGAAAAAGATTGATCGAACGGCTTTAGTCTGGACGTAGGTCACGGTGGTGGTGACCGAACCAGGATACATCTTGTTTGCAATTTTTCTAACCTTAAACTCTTTACTTTATTATTGAAATTGCAATCTTTGATTGTGTCTATCTACTTGATTGCTTACTTTATTGATCACGCACTTGCTCTCACACTTAGACTTTTCCTTATTAAATCATTTTATTGAAGAAACACTCTTTTTTTTTTGGTAAAAGGAAGAAACACTCTTTAAAATATCAAAGGAGGCGCTTTATTAAAAGATTTTGTAAAACTCAATTTACCCCCTCCCCCTCTTGAATATTGAAGCCACTTGTCCAACAATATGGTTGGAAAAATTTCATCACGTAAAACAAAAATCTTAAGGTTTTCAAGATCAATTGCAAAAAATTCCAAATAAAATTTTATCATGAACTTTTTTGGTTCTATATGTAAATTTAGAATTACTTCAATAAATAAAAAACTTAGGTCATATAAACGTATATGCATAGCTCTGATACCAAATGAAGAAGATAATTTTGAACACATTGGTAAAACCCAAGAGCATGAACGAAAAAATGCTAATGCGTGGAGGACTAATATAGCTTTAGGTATGTGGATAGTTGTTGCTTAGTAATTTTGCATGTTTGTCAAAAATTATATTATGTTTTACTGATTGAGAAAATTATATTATGTTTTAATTTTTTTTATTAATATCATTGCATTTCTTTATTTATGTTTTACTCTTGTAATTTTAAATGTTTGCTAAAAATTCATATGATTTTTTTAAATCTTATAAATCCATATTATCCTTTCAAATGTTATAAATTATATTAAAACCCTTTAAAATCCAATTTTATGAAATCTTGATTGTAAAAAAAGTCTTTTAAAAAAGTCTTTAATGTTCCTTCAATTGTAAATAGCCTTTTAAATTTATCTCAAAAAAATCTTTTAAAATATTAATCCAATACACCCCCCTAATAGCCTAGCCAAACAACCAATAAAACCATAATAATAAAAAATGATAAATTTATTTGCACCCATTGTGATTACATGATTTATCACTCTATTTTCAATCATGAATTCTAAGTTACTTAGACTCGTTGTGATTCCAAAATTGTATAATTTTGCCCGCATGATTTCAAAGTATCATGTATACTTATTGTGGTTATAGAAATGTTTGATTCTCTTAAATGTATTTTTTATTTTGAAGATAAATTTTAAATAAATTATTAACTTTACCAATTGTTTTTTTAAAAATTAATCTTATTATAAATTTATTAGATAATATTACACTAATATAGAATAAAAAGGAAAAAAAAACAAATTTTTTATAGCATAGGATCATAAGGATCTAACTTATATTATTATTAATTAAAAATAAATAAAACATTTAAATTTAAAGTAGTTATTTATGGCTTTAATATTTCTATAGTAAATACAGATAAGTTATCTACATTCATCCCCAAAACGACATTATTTTGGGTTAAAAAATTAAAAAATTATAATGATAAAGATTGTTATAACCTTGTAATAAATTATAATTATAAAAATACCTTAATTTCTGTCACAAAATGATATCATTTCAATATTTCATCCTCAATGCATATAACTTATCTATATTCACTGCATAAAAAATGAACCCATTATTTATAGGCTTTAATGTTTCTGTAGTGAATGCAGATAAATTATTTTTATTTACTTGAAAATGACGTCGTTTCGAATTGAAAAATTAAGAAATTATAATGATAAAGACTATTATAACTTTGGAATAAATTATAATTACAAAAATACATTGATTTTCATTGCAAAATGACGTCATTTTGGACTCAATCCAGATAACTTATCTGCATTCTTTGCTAAAATATTAACCCTTATTTATATAGATGAAAATATTTAAAAAAAAATTATAATTTAAATAAATTTTTAAGATAATACTTTTTTATATCTTAAATAATATTATTTATTCCTAATATTATATGAAAAAAATAAATTATATTTTTGGATGATTAATTTATTTTTTTAAGATAACTTTTAAAATATTTTTATAAATATATAATTTTTATTATGAAATATAATACTTAATATTATTATAATTTTAATTTATAATATGAGAATGAGTTCACTTTTTCTGCTTAATATTACCATTATTATATCAGGTTTTTTACTTCAATTTTATGAGCAAAACAGATCAAGTACAAAATTATATCACCATTTTTCCAATCGAAGCGAGAAAACCAAATACCATCTTTTAAGCTATGAACAACGGAAGAACAAATGATTTGTCTGCTTTACCAACAATTGTGAATTTTCCAAAGATGGGTGTATTTTCTCGTGATTAATTTTTGACAACATTTTCTTTACTAGTTGAAAAAGACATGGCAAATGCCACGGCCAAGACTTTGACGAGAATATTTTTTTTAAAAAAAAAAAAAACAAGAAAAGAAAAGAAAAGAAGGAGTAGCATTGAGAACCCAAGAACAAAAGCAACAAAAGTAATCTATACAGGTTTCGTGCTTGACCAGATATCAAGATAGAATATCTAATTTAGAGAAAGTAATCCTGTTGATTCATCAACTACAGGAGAAGTTTAACTATCTGAAGAAACCACTGAAGATAGTTTGTTTTCTTCTCATTTTTTTGGGGGGTTACCAATGATAGTTTACGAGAGAAGAGAGACGAGAGAAACAAATTCGAGGGTGACCCGGCCCTTCGACCTTGTGTTGATGACAAAATGCTCAGGGTACTTCCTCAATAGCATGAGTAAGCCATACCAAGGCTTCCCTTTGGATTCAGGACCAGACCAATCGTCGGATGTCAGATATCTCCTTACTCTACCGTGGTGCCAAACACTGTTATACTGCTCCAGCAACTAAACAATAATATACAAGAGAAGCATTCAGAGTTTAAAAGCATGAGTTTGTTAGAAGCATAACAATGCATTTTAAACATATATTAGGGTAATTGAGTCATTCAGCAGTCTAACTTCTCTATAAAGCAACAAGTGGATGTCTAAGTTTAATCTTTCCTAAACCTACCCAGTCATTCCCTCCACTACTTTCCACATTCCCACTTTTCACTTGTTACAATGTTAACGAGCAACCTGTTGATGCCCCCAAGTAAAAGGGAAAAGATTAAAATGGCCTAAATTCATGCATAGTTTTCATCCATGTGGGATGGAAAAATTGAAAAAGCATACATGGAAAAGCACCATGTTAGACTAGCAATATTTAGGAAAGCATCAATGTGATACAAACCGCTCTAAACCCATTAAGGTGTATAAAAGGGACAAACATAGAAGAATTTGGGCTGCTGGCCCAAGCCCAAATGGCAAGGATTCATGTGCTGACTCAGCAAGTTGGTTACAACAGAAAAAGGAGACGCAAGAGAACGTGGAGGAGGGACAAATATATAGCATGGAAAAGCACAAGGATTGGATATCTTCAATCTAGAAAATGGAATTGGCACCTTGGGAGAGAGTGGAGCCTCTCTAACTGCTTCACAACTATCTTTCCCATTCAGCATTTATTTTCCATTGTTGATTTACGTTTCTGTTGAAAGATAGAGGTTAATTGGCATTGTTAGCCAACTCACCTCTGTAGAAGTAAATGCCAGTATCTTAAGACTCTTCTTTTCCTTATTTGATACGTATAACTCTGGAATTCAAGCATATATCTGAATTTGGCTTTGCCTTTTCCATTGAACACTTGTTGGTTGCTGTTGGTCTTTATCAAATTGGTATCAGAGCTCCGATCTAGGAGCTCTGTGGAATGGTTTTCACGCGAAACATGGAAAACCGATTGGAACACCTAGAAGAAAGGCTGCGTAGGAACGAAGCTCAGAACGATGAGATGCTAAGAAGGATGGATGCAGGCGAGACGGGTATGACGGAGATCATTCGAAGGCTAGACGAAATGATGAGACAAGGACGGGGAGGCTCCAGCGAAGAGAACGATGGGTCCCACGGAGACAATACTGGAGCGCGGGGGAGGAGATTCAACCACGTTGCTCCCGTAACCAGGCGGTTAGAGATTCCCTTATTTCACGGAGAAGATGCCTATGGGTGGATAAACAAGGTGGAAAGGTACTTCAACGTTAATGGGATGGCAGAGGAGGACAAGTTGGCAGCGGTAATGGTGACTTTGGAAGGGGAGGCATTACAGTGGTATTTGTGGTGGGAGGTAAACAACCCAAACGTTACCTGGGAATTCTTCAGAAGGGAGTTGTTGAGTCGTTTCCAGCCAGAAGCTCTGGACAACCCTTACAGAGCATTATATACTCTCAAGCAAGTAGGGACGGTGGCGGAGTTCAGAACCGAGTTTGAAAAAGTCATCGGAGCGCTGCGGTTTGAAGACGAAGAGCTGTTGAAAGGGGCGTGGCTCAACGGCATTCGAAGCAGCATACGCGAGGAGTTGATGATGAGTCCCGCCATCAGCTTGACCGAGATGATGAAGTTTTCCCTGAAAATTGAGCGACGAAATGATGCCTGGAAGGAGGAGGGGATGATGGCAGGTGGAAGGATGGGAATTGGGCCAAACCGAGGAGGCCCAGCCCAACGGAATTGGAATAGCCCAAATGGCAATAGAGTTGGGAACTGGAGCGGGTCGTGGTCTTCAAATGCGGGCCGGCCCAACACCCAACCCGGTTCATTTAATCAGAATATGTATGGGTCACAAATGCCTAGGGCACAAAATGACGAAGCGGTGAGGAAAACTCCAGGCACAGCGGTTCCAGCCACCGATGGGGGCCAAGCGGCGGAGAGCCAGGCGAGCGACAACCGCCGTCTCTCGCAGGCGGAGATGAGGGACCGACAACAGAAGGGCCTATGCTTCAAATGCAACGGACGGTGGAACCCAAGTCATCGATGCCCGTTCAAGCAACTAAATGTTTTGATAGTCGATGACGAAGATGACGAACGAGAGGAGGAACAGTTGGCCGCCACGGTTACGCCTGAAGAGGAGGAGCCGGTAGAGAAGGAGGAAGGCACGCTTCATCAGCTCTCGATGCAAAGCTTGTTGGGTCTGACCTCCAGCCAAACACTCAAGGTTTGGGGAGAGGTTTTGGGGTCGAAGATCATAGTGATGGTAGATTGCGGGGCTTCGAGCAATTTTATTCGTAGGGAAGTGGCTCAGAGTTTAAAGCTTCCTGTTACAGAGACCCAGATCTACGACGTTGTGGTAGGGGACGGCCACAAGGTATCTTGCCAAGGAGTGTGTAAGGAGGTGCGTCTTATGCTTCAAGGGACGGAGGTGACTCAGGATCTGTATGTCTTCGACCTAGGGGGGGCTGATGTTGTTCTGGGTTTAGAGTGGTTGACTCAGCTAGGGGAGATTAAGGCTAACTTCAAAGATTTGACACTGAAGTTCATGCGAGAGGACAGGGAGGTGGTGATCAAAGGTGATCCATCCTTGTCTCGTTCGGTGGTCTCTTTGAAGTCCATCGTCAAAGCCCTTCAAGATCAGGGTCAGGGTTTTTTTCTGAGATCCGAAACAGAATCAAGTGTGAGAGAAGACACACAGTGGGTTGAACTGGACGATCTGTTGGTTGAGTTCGCCGTCTTGTTCCAGAAACCAAAAGGGCTGCCTCCGAGGAGAGACCAAGACCATGCCATCAATTTGAAGCCAGGGAGCGAAGTACCAAATGTACGGCCTTACAGGTACCCCCATTACCAAAAATCTGAAATAGAGAAATTAGTGGCTGAGTTGCACAACGATGGCCTGATTAGGCACAGCACAAGTCCCTATTCTAGCCCCATGATCCTTGTCAAGAAAAAGGATGGGAGCTGGAGGGTTTGTGTTGACTACAGGGCTTTGAATAAGCTGATTGTCCCAGACAAATTCCCCATTCCCATCGTGGATGAGTTGCTGGACGAACTTGGGGGATCAATCATTTTTTCTAAGCTGGATTTGAAGTCCGGTTTTCATCAGATTCGGATGCGAGAAGAAGACATACCTAAGACAGCTTTTCGAACGCACCAAGGGCACTACGAATACTTGGTAATGCCCTTTGGTTTAACGAATGCACCGTCTTCTTTCCAGGCCCTCATGAATGAAGTTTTACGGCCTTTTTTACGAAGGTTTGCTCTGGTGTTCTTTGACGATATTATGGTATACAGCAAGAGTCACTTCGAGCACCTGGGGCATTTGCGTCAAGTGTTCCAAGCACTGAAGTCCAACTCCTTGGTTTGCAACAAAAAAAAATGTAGCTTCAGTAAAAGTCATATGGAATACCTGGGGCATATTATTTCAGCCAAGGGAGTTAGTGCTGATCCAGGGAAGGTCCAAGCTATGAAAGAATGGCCGGTACCAAGGGATATAAAGGGCCTGAGAGGATTCCTAGGCCTTACCGGGTATTATAGGAGGTTTGTGCAAGATTATGGTAAGATTGCGAAGCCCTTGACTGACTTGCTTAAGAAGGACGCGTTCAAATGGAATGTTGAGGCAGAACGCAGCTTCGAATTATTAAAGGGGAAGATGTGTGATGTACCAGTTCTGGCTTTACCAGACTTTTCTCACCCCTTCACAGTTGTTACCGACGCCTCCGGTAAAGGGATTGGTGCTGTCTTGATGCAACACAGTAGGCCTATTGCGTTTTTGAGCCAAGGTTTCTCCCCTAGAGCCCAAAGCAAGTCCGTCTACGAGAAAGAACTTATGGCCATCGTTTTCGCAGTACAAAAATGGAAACATTACTTGATGGGCAGGCACTTTATTATCAAATCCGATCAGAAGAGTCTGAAGTTCCTTACCGATCAAAAGGTGTTAACTGAGGATCAACAAAAATGGGCAGTGAAGTTGTTAGGATTTGATTTTGAGATCCAATACTATCCGGGCAAGGAAAACGTTGTTGCTGACGCTCTCTCTCGCCAGATGCAGTTGTGTAGTATCACCAAATTACAGCTGCCAGCGTTGGAGGAGTTAGAGTTGGAGCTACATGGGGATAACAAGACGAGGCAGATAATACAGGACTTGTTGGTGGGTAATGAGACCCACCAAGGGTTCGAATTAAAAGGGGGAAGATTGTATTACAATGACAGGTTAGTCTTATCTAAAAGTTCCAAGTTTATCTCTAATCTGCTCTATGAGTTCCATGATTCCAGCTTTGGGGGACATTCTGGGTACTTCAGAACTTATAAGAGGCTGGCGGGGTTGGTTTATTGGGAGGGGATGAAGAGAAATGTCAGGGACTATGTTGCTGCTTGTGTAGTGTGTCAGCAAAACAAAGCCCAAAACTTGACTCCCGCGGGATTAATACAACCTTTGCCCATCCCTGACAAGGTGTGGAATGATATCTCCATGGATTTTATAGGAGGATTGCCCAAAGTTATGGGATTTGATACAATCCTAGTTGTTGTTGATCGCCTCACTAAGTATGCGCATTTTTTGCCTATCAAACACCCCTATACAGCAAGGGACGTGGCCGAGCTCTTTATTAAAGAGATTGTAAGGCTTCATGGTTTCCCATCAACCATTGTTTCCGATCGGGACAAAATCTTTATGAGCTCTTTTTGGACAGAGATGTTCAAAAGCGCCGGTACTAAATTACATTATAGTACGGCTTATCATCCGCAAACCAATGGTCAAACGGAAGTGGTGAATAGGTGCCTTGAAGTCTATCTGCGCTGTTTTTGCAGCCCAAAGCCCAAACATTGGCTCAAATGGGTATCTTGGGCTGAGTTTTGGTACAACACTACCTATAAGGATGCTACAGGAATGACTCCTTTTAGAGCATTATATGGCCGAGACCCTCCCCATCTTCTTAAGGGGGAAAATTTCTCTTCTGCAGTAGATGCCCTCTCTCACTCCCTAGCCTTCCGTGATCAGATTTTGTTGGATTTGAAGCATAATCTGATTCAAGCCCAAGATCGTATGACAAGACATGCCAACCAGCATAGGAGGGATGTCCAATTTGCCCCTGGAGACTTGGTTTACTTAAGGTTGCAACCTTATAGACTTAAAACCATCGCTCGACGTGTTAATGAGAAGTTGAGTCCTCGATTCTATGGCCCTTTTGAGGTTTTGGAAAGGTTTGGGGAAACTGCATACAAGCTTCAACTACCCACCTCTTGCCAAGTCCACCCGGTTTTTCACGTCTCATTACTTAAGAAGGCTACCACCCCATTGACACATGCCCAACCACTACCCCCTATGCTGTCCGAAAACTGGGAGTTATTGGTGGAACCGGAACAAGTGGTCCAATGGCGAATTGATAACAGGGGCGATCTCCAAGTTCTTCTCAAGTGGCACCAACTCCCTGATTTCGAAAATACTTGGGAATCCTTTGATGTCATCAATAAACAATTCCCTCACTTCCACCTTGAGGACAAGGTGCTTAAATTGGGGGGAAGTATTGATACAAACCGCTCTAAACCCATTAAGGTGTATAAAAGGGACAAACATAGAAGAATTTGGGCTGCTGGCCCAAGCCCAAATGGCAAGGATTCATGTGCTGACTCAGCAAGTTGGTTACAACAGAAAAAGGAGACGCAAGAGAACGTGGAGGAGGGACAAATATATAGCATGGAAAAGCACAAGGATTGGATATCTTCAATCTAGAAAATGGAATTGGCACCTTGGGAGAGAGTGGAGCCTCTCTAACTGCTTCACAACTATCTTTCCCATTCAGCATTTATTTTCCATTGTTGATTTACGTTTCTGTTGAAAGATAGAGGTTAATTGGCATTGTTAGCCAACTCACCTCTGTAGAAGTAAATGCCAGTATCTTAAGACTCTTCTTTTCCTTATTTGATACGTATAACTCTGGAATTCAAGCATATATCTGAATTTGGCTTTGCCTTTTCCATTGAACACTTGTTGGTTGCTGTTGGTCTTTATCACAATGTTACATAAGAACTCAGAAAAAAAGCTTATAGTTACATGAAAACTGTGATATGAAGAAGAATGCAGAACTACGATATGACTGATAAAAATAGGTTACCTCTAGGACTCCTTAAATACACGAGTCAGATGAATGGTTATGCCAATAAAAAACATTATTTTTCTGTGCCTAGGACTTGAGACTTTAAGAGTATGTTTGAAATCAATTAGTTTAGGAATTGTTTTGATTTATGAATGATAACTTTTGTTTGAAAAGTGATAAAATCTTTTGTGTGGAAATCCACCTTCAGTCGCATACAGATAGAAATCCACTCAAATTTGTTTTGATTTGGGTGGATATGTTTTCAGCTTTAATTGTTGGAAGTGACATATTTTCCCACATCAGTTAAGTCATTAAACTATACTATGTAAAGATAATAAAGTAAATTATTAATATAAAATCAAATCAATTATTTTGGGTGCTCCAAACATGAAATTGAATTGTAAATCAATTAAAACCGTATTTTTTTATAACAAGTTGCAAACAATAAAAATGATTTCTAAATCAATCAATTCAGTTCAATTAAGATCAAATCAAAATTATTCCATTTTTTATGATTCCAAACACAACCCTAGAGTTGACGATGATTCAGAGCATTGTTGGATTCTACTACAGATAACTTCTTACGTAGAATTCTTGCAAGTTTATAAAATCACGAAAGGAAGTTCGGTAGCAAGCAACGACATAAAAAAAAATAATTGTCAGAACTAACCTCTGCATGAAGTTTCTCCATAGGCATCCATTCTCCAGGACCACAGAGATCAGAGAGAACAGTAGCTACAGATGATACTACATCCTTTTCTTCCAACTGCTGAAGCTGAAGATTATCAGCATCTCGATCCACTCGGGATCTGCCTTCTGACTTCTTATCTGCAGGAACCAAACCATCACAATTTCATCCCCAGCTACAAATTCCGACACTGATCATGTAGAATAGAAGTTGGATCAAAAGCAAAAGCATACAGAATTGAGGTAATATCAATAAGCGCAAATCCCAATGCACAAGGCTCCCCAACTTTGAAAGAGTTGGAGGTGAGGGTTGATTGTACTTGTACATAACCTTATCCTTACATTTATGCAAAGAGATTGTTTTCAAGTCTCAAACCTGTGACCCTTTGGTCATAAAGGAACAATCTTTTGGCTGCTCCAAGGCTCACCCTCTGGGATAATATCAATAAAAAAATTACAATTAGGTAAAATGCATGGACTTCATATTACTCATTTGGGCATCTTTGTAGTTTTTCAGATGGACATTATTTCTAATATATTCTTTTATTGAAATATATATATATATATATATATATATATATATGTGTGTGTGTGTGTGTGTGTGTGTGTTTTGATGATTTAGATTTCCAATGCAAAAAAACTATTTTCAGTTTAATTTCTTTATTTGATTTTATTTGAAAGGGCACAATAACCTTTCCACCTATACTTCTGTTGACTGGTAGTATACTAGTAGTTTAAATGCAATCTCTTATATGTACTTTAAGCTGTTATCTTTCAGCAGAACTCAAATTCGTCTATTTTTTTAACTAGCTCATAGTTTAAGACATGTTTTACTGCTTCAACCTATAAAGAGGAAAACACCAGCAACAACAACAGCATCAATGTCACTTTTATCCAAAACTAGTTGGAGTAGGAGGTCAATGAAATAAATAAAAGCAAGAACATAACAAACAGATTTAAAATTAAATTTAACCTACATGTATTTTATCTTACAAGATATAATCTGTTAAAATAAAATAAAAAACGGAAAATTGATTGCATGCAAGGAAGCAAGACTCATGCCACATCAATAAGTAAAAAAAAAAAAGGAGCCAACTAAAATTTAATTACAAAGTACAGTCAGACTATATTAGCTTTAAAAGAAATCAACCGAACTGAGGCTATGCTTGGCTGGAGTGAAAATGGGCAGGTGGAAAGCTGGAAATGGAAATTTATTTTCACAAAATAAAGTCTGGATGCTTTGCCATTTTCCACTTTGCCATTTTCCACTTGCCTATCCTCACTCCAACCAAGCAATGCCTAACTCTTGCAACAATCATGCATGACGAGATTTACAACACCTAGAGAGAGAGAGAGAGAGAGAGAGAGAGAGAACAGAAGGACATGAATATAAAAAACTGAATTTTATAATATTCAAGAACAAGAAAACCTGAGCAATACATCCACTTGAATGTTACTATAATGCAAAATAATATATCATATATATCCATTTTGATTAAAAAATTTAAATAATAGAAAGTTAAGCTCGTATAAGGATTCTACATTAAAAGTGAAGGATTATTTATTACATATAAATCAAATTTAAGAGCATATTAATTAAAAGCAAAAATGAATGGCTACTGCTTCCAATGAAAGTACCTCTGGTCTGTTAAGCAGATTAGACAGGCACAAAAAAGGGTTCTGTGGTAATTTAGCTACAAAAGTAGAAAATCCAGAGGAAGAAAAAAATTACTAATTCATCTACATCATCGCTGTCAGACTCATAGATCCTACCTCGGATTGGCCAGGATATGTAGACACTTAAAAAGTGGTGATTGGAAGAGAAGGACAAAAACAATGAAAAGGAGAGTTTTATATAATTTTGTGTCTTTATTCAAAATATGGTAAGAGGGCGATCGGAGCAGTGGTAAAGCTATTCTTTCATGACTTAAAGGTCATGAGTTTGAATCCAGGAAACAGCCTCTTTGCAATTATACATGAGTAAGGCTACGTACAAGAATTGCTTCCACGCCACACTCGCTAGTCGGGTTTAACGGGGAGTGGTTTACTTTAAATATGGTCATATCCTCACACTTCATCACTTTCCACTTCCCAAAAACAACCCAGTACTCACAAAGAACCGATAAACAGAGAAGAAACACAATACCATAAACAGAGGGAACACCGAAACAGGGAACCCGGAAACATGGGGAATTGCAACAGGACCCAATACTCCCAGCACCTAAGTCACATCTCGAGTGTCCAGAAATTTAATCGGCAGTCACAACCAAAGTCCAGACTTCCAGTTGCAACTTGTTACAGACAGTTTGTATCAGCCTTGGGCAATGGTTAAGGTTAAAATCCACTGCCCTCTAGATTAGACGGAGGGTTATTTTGTGTGGGTTTTAGCTGGGTTATTGTTGGATTTAGTGAATCAACTGGAATTGATGGATCTCACAATCCCATTGAGTTTACGTTTCAACACGCAATCCCATCGTGATCCTAGCCAAATGAGTTCTGAGCAGGGACCAGCATCACTCAAACTTGAAACCTATGAAGCACCAATATTGATACGGCGTTTTCGATACGTTCCCGACACATAACATCGATACGTTACTTCAAAAATATTAATATTTCGATACGTTCCAATACGTCTTAGTATTAAATAATGTTTTTAATATAGAGTGTATTTCACATTAACAAAATATAATAAAAGGAAAATTATAAGCTCAAATAATAGATTATCCATACAAAATTGATAAATAGCTCAACTAATGTGTGGATGTGGAGTGCTACTAAAAATTAACAGAAACAAAATTAATTACAAATTAATATGGACAATAAAATAGCAAAAACAAAAAGAAACGGAAGAGACAAAGGCACGATAAATGGCTTGCTGAATATGGGCAAGAGACAAAGGCACAACAAATTAACCAAGAGAATTATTAAACCAAGATAGAATTATTAAACCAATATGGATAATTTTTGTTCACTGTCAGCAAAAAAAAAGGAGAGACAAGGGCATGATAAAAAAGGAAGAAAAAAAAAAAGACAAACCGACATTATTAATGCTCTTTTTTTATTTTGGTAACAATATTAATGAAAGATAAAAAAAGAAAAAAAGAAAAGAAAAAATGAGGTTAAAGAATAAAGACAAACCGAGAGAGAGATAGTTGCAGACGCAGTCACGCGAGGAGAGGAAAGAAGGAAGAACAGCGTTGAGGAGAGGAAGACGGCAGATGTGAGTCTGCAGAAGTGAGTCGGAAGACGGCAGAGATGGCCGAGGAGAGGTAGATGGCAGAGACGGCAGAGGAGAGGAAGACGGCAGTTGGCAGAACGCAGAAGTGAGCTCTCACTCTCAGCGATTTCGATTTCAAAGGCAGACGTTGGAGGGGAGGTGAGTATAGAAGTGAGTCAGGTTTGAATTTAGGTTATTTTTTGGGCCAAAATCTTCACCCTTCAGTTTTTTAAAATTCACAAACCTGTCATTTGACCTAATCGAATTTGTTGACTGAGCGGATATGTAAAAATCGGTCTGGGACGAGTATCGGATACGTACAAATTTTTTTTAGCACGTATCGGTGCTTTATAGCTTGAAACACATAGGATCATGCATTTTCTACAATATGACTTGTGATTTTGGCAACTCCGATATGATCTACATGCTCGCCACTATATACCAATCTAATTATTCAAAAGCTGTAGCATATTTGTGAACAGTGAAAGCACACTTGCAGCAGTAGGTGACTTATAGGACTATAGTGAATAGAAGAAAGTGCAGTACAATTATTTTGAATATGGTGCATATTATATTAAAACTATGATATATTTAAATATTTAATATAATTCAAGTAAAACAATTTCCTCATATCACAGGGAAATTAGTATGTCTTGGGCCCCTTAACATGAAAGTATGAAAAAGACAGAAGGAAGAGTAAATCCAAAAAGAGATAGCATAAGCTTAGAATATGTCATGTATAAACATCAAATATCCATCTTCAAGACAACTTGGGCTAGTCACTTTAGGCTATGCGGTTGGGCATAGAATATCCCTCGATTTATAATGCCCCCAGGATTAACATATCCACAATCCCCCAAAATGGCTAACATAAGCTATCGTGCAATTGGGCCATAGACGGATAAATATATTTTATCATCTAATCCCTTGCACATCCATACTGCAGGCCTTAGGGTATTAAAAACTCCAGGCATCATCACAAACTCAAACTCATCATATCATAACTGTGAATCTCAATCATGGCTTTAAATGGTGGAGACAAAGATATGTTATCACCATAGACATTATGCCAGAAATATTGAACAAGTTGTAAATTTCGTAATTTCCAGGACTGAACCTAAAGAGTTCACTAGAAAGCAGATAAAAATGCTCACTCCCTGAAGAAAAAATAAAATTGTAACCTCTAGCAGATTGAATAACAAGACACATTTAGCGGGTAACTCAAGATAGTAAACAGAAACAGTGTACATATCCTACTACATTAACTAAATCCATGAAAACAATCAATAAATCACCAAATCAGACACATCCCACACAGCCAAATAAAAATTCTAAACGATACAGTAAAAATAGTCACAGAAATTTTCTTTCTTTTTATTAAAAAAAAAGAAGGGCAAGAAACACAAACCCAGTCCTCCTGAAAGCGAAGCCTTGCCCCCAGAGCCTACTCCACCGTAGCCATAACTTTCATAACCGTCCCTCCTCATCTTTTTCCCACTACTCCCACCAACATCATCCTCATCATCATACTCCTCCTCATAATAATCCCTCCTCCTCTTCTTAACCACCGAGCCGCCACCGCTCACAGCCGCAGCACCGCCCAAATGGTAATTATAATGTGGCAACACCGGTCCTCCTCCGGTCACCATCGAAGACGAATGATTAGGGTAATGACGCGGCACAATCGGACCACCCAAGATGCTCCGAACCGGCAACAGGAAGTAGAACTCCTTGTCCCCAATCTGCAACAGATCCTGCGAATCAAGCTTCACCGGAGGGTTTCCGGGAAGGTGCAGAACCCCTTCAACGAGGCACCCGTTCTTCCCAAGAACCTCCAGGGCGAATCGCCTCCGCGCGAAGTCGTAGAAGATGCGCCCGTGGTGGCGCGATATGTTCATGCCGCCGCCCAGGCTTGAAAGATCCACATCCACGGTTGATTTCTTCGAGTTTCGCCCTAGCACGATGGAGTAGGTTTGCATGTAATACTCGAAGTCCTCGCCCTGCAGCTTCGCGAATCCGGCTTCTACGTCACCGCCCGCCGCGGCGGTTCCCATGGCCATTGTCGGAGAACGAGAGAAATTGAAATCGGCGAGAAAAAAAGAGTTTGATCGCGTGCGTCTTGGAAGTGCGTGCTTTATGGAATTGGTGAATGAATGTGAAAACTTAATTTTGTTTCTCCGCAGTAAGTGAATGTTAATAAATAAAGGAAAAGATGTATATCCTGTGGGTCAAATTTTGTGGGGCAAATTTATTATTGGGTCAAATTTTGGGGGTCAAATTTATTATTAATTAATTAATAATTTTATTCAATAAATTATAATCGTTGATGAACGGAAATTAATGGTTAGGATCTAAAATGATATATAGTTATATTCTTTAAAGGACATATGTTTTTCCCATAAATAAAATAATAATAATTTATATTTAGAATCTATTTTTATTTATTATTTTTTACAATCATATCTTAATCATTATTTCCGTCAATCAATTATTATTTGTGAAAATTAAACACATTAATTCATAATAAAGGATAAACAGAAATCAACTATTAAGATATAGTTATAAAAGATTGTAAATGAAAATAGATTGTAAATATAACCTTCCTTTAAAAAAATAATTTTTCTACCATAGCAGATAATTTTTATTTCCTACACACATAAAAATGTGTGGAGCTACATTTTATCTTTTATTTTTTTTCTTTTCACAAAAATATATATGGAGCCCATACATTTTTATGTATATGCAAGAAATAAATTTATCTCTTATAATATGAGAAATATTACACCTTAAAATAATATTTTATTAAGGGTAAAGGATATCTCCTCACTCCTTGTCAATGGAGATAAGTTATCTTCGGTGTCCCAAAACGACGACGTTTTGGGGTGGAATGAAGATATTTTTGTAATTATAATATATTGCAAGATTATATTAGTCTTTATTATTATAATTTTTTAATCTTATAACCCAAAACAGAAGGGCCGGCTTGGCTCAGCGGTAAGCTTGCTTGCCGTGGTGTGTCAGGTCGCGGGTTCGAATCAGTCTCTCTGCAAAAAGCAGGGGAAAGACTGCCTAGAGTATTCCCTTCCTCAGACACTCACGAAGTGGGTATTTGAACTGGGTCGGCCCTTTTATAACCCAAAACAACGTCGTTTTAAGCTCACTGGGTCCCATTTATTAATTATATTTTATGGCTGAAAACCGAAAATTTATTTAAAACATTCTTAATTTTTTTATTTTTTTAAAATTACCATTAATTATCATTTACTTAAATTTTTTAAATAAATGAAATATGAAAAAAGTAATAGTTATTTGTAAATAATCGCAATTAGACTATGATTGTGGTTTGTGGAAGATAAAATTCCGTAAAAGTATCATACATTTATGAATTCATTTTTTCTGCAGCTACCGCAAATAAGTTATCTGCAATAAGCCCAATACGACGTCGTTTTGAGGCGGAAATCATGGAGTTTTTGTAAATTTAATTTATTTTAGAGTTATAATAGTCTTTATATTTATAATATTTTAAGATTTCAATACCAAAATAACGTCATTTTGGGAATAAATGTAGATAACTTATCTGCATTAACTGCAGAAATATTTTTTCCCTACATTTATTAAGAAAATAGATCATTTCATATGTCATATAACCTCATATGAAATGATCTCAAGTCAATCATAAATAAATTAATAAGGGATAGGATATTGTGACACACAAATAATATTACGCACAATGTTACGACCACATCTTAACCGTTGATTTCCGTCAATAAACGATTATCAATTTTCAAATCAAACTCATTAATTAATTATTAATTCGCAATAAATAATAACCGTTAATTGGCGGGAATTAACGATTAAGACACACAAATAATGTTACGCACAATGTTACGACCACATCTTAACCATTGATTTTTGCTAATTAACGGTTATTATTTATTGCGAATTAATAATTAATTAATGAGTTTGATTTGAAAAATGATAACCGTTGATTGGTGGAAATCAACGGTTAATATGGACGTAACATTGTGCGTAACATTATTTGTGTGTCACAATATCCTATCCCATGGGATAGGATATTGTGACACACAAATAATATTACGCACAATGTTACGACCACATCTTAACCGTTGATTTCCGCCAATCAACGATTATCAATTTTCAAATCAAACTCATTAATTAATTATTAATTCGCAATAAATAATAACCGTTAATTGGCGGGAATTAACGATTAAGACACACAAATAATGTTACGCACAATGTTACGACCACATCTTAACCGTTGATTTTTGCTAATTAACGGTTATTATTTATTGCGAATTAATAATTAATTAATGAGTTTGATTTGAAAAATGATAACCGTTGATTGGCGGAAATCAACGGTTAAGATGTGGTCGTAATATTGTACGTAACATTATTTGTGTGTCACAATATTCTATCCATTTATTTTTATGTACTAAATATTTTTATATACTTATTTATTTATTTAACTATGGAATATTTGATCCTCGGGTAAGTATCGAGGACAAACCCCAAGCCGAACCAAGTGCTTTGATACGATTTTGTAACACCCCTAGATTTCTAACAATTTTCAAAAGATAAATTGCCAAAATTCACAAACCCGGTCCTCCTGAAAGCGAAGCCTTGCCCCCAGAGCCTACTCCACCGTAGCCATAACTTTCATAACCGTCCCTCCTCATCTTTTTCCCACTACTCCCACCAACATCATCCTCATCATCATACTCCTCCTCTTAATAATCCCTCCTCCTCTTCTTAACCACCGAGCCGCCACCGCTCACAGCCGCAGCACCGCCCAAATGGTAATTATAATGTGGCAACACCGGTCCTCCTCCGGTCACCATCGAAGACGAATGATTAGGGTAATGACGCGGCACAATCGGACCACCCAAGATGCTCCGAACCGGCAACAGGAAGTAGAACTCCTTGTCCCCAATCTGCAACAGATCCTGCGAATCAAGCTTCACCGGAGGGTTTCCGGGAAGGTGCAGAACCCCTTCAACGAGGCACCCGTTCTTCCCAAGAACCTCCAGGGCGAATCGCCTCCGCGCGAAGTCGTAGAAGATGCGCCCGTGGTGGCGCGATATGTTCATGCCGCCGCCCAGGCTTGAAAGATCCACGTCCACGGTGGATTTCTTCGAGTTTCGCCCTAGCACGATGGAGTAGGTTTGCATGTAGTACTCGAAGTCCTCGCCCTGCAGCTTCGCGAATCCTGCTTCTACGTCACCGCCCGCCGCGGCGGTTCCCATGGCCATTGTCGGAGAACGAGAGAAATTGAAATCGGCGAGAAGAAAAGAGTTTGATCGCGTGCGTCTTGAAAGTGCGTGCTTTATGGAATTGGTGAATGAATGTGAAAACTTAATTTTGTTTCTCCGCAGTAAGTGAATGTTAATAAATAAAGGAAAAGATGTATATCCTTTATATAGAGATAATGCTATAGTATTGGGTCATGGGCCAAATTTATCATTGGGTCAAATTTTGTGTGCCAAATTTATTATTAATTAATTAATAATTTTATTCAATAAATTATAATCGTTGATGAACAGAAATTAAAGGTTAGGATCTAAAATGACATATGGTTATATCCTTTAAAGGACAGATGTTTTTCCCATAAATAAAATAATAATAATTTATATTTAGAATCTATTTTTATTTATTATTTTTTACGATCATATCTTAATCGTTATTTTCGTCAATCAATTATTATTTGTGAAAATTAAACACATTAATTCATAATAAAGGATAAAAAGAAATCTATTAAGATATAGTTATAAAAGATTATAAATGAAAATAGATTGTAAGTATAACCTTCCTTTAAAAAAAATTAATTTTTCTACCATAGCACATAATTTTTATTTCCTACACACATAAAAATGTGTGGAGCTACATTTTATCTTTCTTTTTTTTTTCTTTTCACAAAAATATATATGGAACCCATACATTTTTATGTATATGCAAGAAATAAATTTATCTCTTATAATATGAGAAATATTACACCTTAAAACAATATTTTATTAAGGGTAAAGGATATCTCCTGACTCCTGTCAATGGAGATAAGTATCTTCGGTGTCCCAAAACAACGTCGTTTTGGGGTGGGAATGAAGGTATATTTGTAATTATAAAATAAAGATTGCTGACTCATTATATCTAATAAAATAAAGATTGCTAACTCATCTTAATCCAGTCACATTATAAATCAAACATTAATGCATAAATGGCCAATCAATTAATAATTCAATTAATCACAATTTATCATTAGTCATAATTATATGTATATTATAAATTAATATTATTTTTATGAGATATTACAATAAGCATGAAGGACTTGTTTCTCTCTATTTTCCCAATTGGTAATCCGTGCTTTTTAATTGATCAAAAGCTCTTTATTTATAATGATGAAACAATATCTTTGAATTTCCATTAAGATCTTCCATGAAATCTTTACTCAAATCTTAAGTTAGATCTTCATAACAATTAGGCCTGAGATGTAATGTATGAACGCGCTTAAACACTGTTAAGTGCGCTAGAATACTAAAATTTCATGCCTTAGCGCGCTGAAGCGCTCTAGATGGTGCTTCAGCGCACTCTTTGAAGGGAAATTTTCTCCTTTTAGTGTGCTTTGGCGCTGTTTAGAGCATTGAAGCGCTCTCTTCCAGTGTAATTTGGCTTAATTGATTCATTAAGCGCGCTCCATCATTCTTCAAATTGCTTGTAACTTGCTTCTAGGCTTCTAGCTCTAGACCATATCCTAACATTAGATTAAAATTGCAATGTAAGCTAAATGTACTTTTTGTGCTTTGACATAACACAGATAAACTAAATCATGATAATAAATAGGAGGCACGAAATATAAACTAAGGAGAAAGTGTCTACCGTTAAGATGAGTGATGCTCTCCGGCAAGTATACCGATCGCACAAGTAATAAAGTGATAAGTAAAGTTCGTCTCCACAGGGATTGAGATCGAATATCAAATAAATTTTCTCTTAAGGAATGGAAGATTTCAAATAGGGTTTTTGACAAATATTGTCAATTGTAAAATTGTAATCTGAAAATAAAAGGACTTATTTTTGTATTTTTATATTGAAGAATAAAACAAAGAATAAAGATTGATTTTTGTAAATATTAAAAAACATTGCAGCCAGGGTTCATTCACCAAATGATCCCGCTTTTTACTCCGGATTGATTTACAATAATTATTTATATAATTACTCAGATAAATTATCATCTAAAAGATTCAATAGTTAACCCTCAATTCCTTGCAGGGTTAACCCTTTAATCCCACGAGAAACCCCAATTCCTTGCAATGTTTCTCATGGGATCAAGCAATGGGCGTGATAATTTAAGCATCTGCAATCGTATACACGTCTATTCCTAGCACGCATACAGATTGTTATCTTACACCCTTTCGAGATCAAAACCCCAATATTTCTATCTACGGTTTTGATCCTCAGAATATCCCCAACTATCAGATTGATCAACTCTAACAAAGGGAATATAAAATTCGCACAGAGTAAAGATAATTATATAAATCAAAAACCACAAATCAATCCTTCGTATCAAGGGTCACATATGGATCGTGACCCTGACTACAATAAAAATTATCTAGCCGATCAACATCATGATCGCAGATCTAAAATTCAACATAAACTAATTAAAAGATAAAGAAAATACTACGAAAGAGATGAAGAACGAAGAGCGCCACAGAGCTCCTCTCCTCCCTTCCTCTCCAGATATGCCTCCGAAGTGTCTCTTTCTCCGTCTAAGAATGTGTCAGAATCTGTGTTTCAGAAAATGTGGCTGACCTAATCTGCAAAAGGTCTTTTTATAGCATTTTCTTTTCTTTCCAAAAGTGTCCCTCAGAAACACGGAGATCCGTCTCGCAAACCGGCGCCGGTTGGCGCCGGATTGGCGCAAGTCAGCGCCACGCTTCTGCCGAAAATCGTGAACTGGCGTTGGATGGCGCCGTGATGTGCAATTTTGGGGCGCCACCTTGCGCCATACTTTGATGAAAAAGTGGCGCTACTTGGCATGGAAATGGCGCCAAGTAGCGCCACTTTACTGCCATTTCTTTTGCTTTTCCAAAATCCGGCGCCGGTTGGCGCCACTTCCAAAGTACCGCTGTGTAGTTCGGAAACTGGCGCGGGTGTGCACCAGTGTGGTGCCGGTCCGCGCCATGCTTCTGGAATTTGTAGTGTGTTGCACCCGTGTAGAATTGCATTAACAGGCTTTTTATAATTTTCACTTCTTTTCCCTGTAAAAATAGAACTAAAAGGTGAATATTATTGACATAGAAAGAATCAATATAATTAGCAAATATGTATTTAAATTGCTCTCTTATGACTCAATTCTTATCAATTTTAACACAGAAAAATCCTACTTGCCAGGGGCACATCAAACCATTCCCATATTTAGACGTTGCTTTCCCCAGCAATGTAAAAGACTTAATCTAGGAAATATTCACTTAATCCAACATAACAATCATAGACACTCTCAGACACAATATGCCATGCATGCCTGACTCAATATCATGAACTTCCAATAATGCCATCAGCTTCTTAAATATACAAGTCTACATTGATTACCCCTCACACAGATAAATAATGTTCACTCAACACTCAGTGTTTAAGGGTATCATGAGCACTCAATTACTCAAAGCTATAACACTATCATATGCTTGATCATATTCTCAAAAATTCTTAAAATTGAAGAATCAAACACATGCATCAATTGATCAAAAGGACTTCACAGGTTGTAACTTGGCCGGGGTAATAGGTAGGAAAATTTGGATAGTAGCTCAAACAACCAAGAGATTGAAAACTGATATTATTTCATTTTTAACAAATTCAACTCAATTGTTTTGCTCCACTAACATTCCCACAGAATTTCAAAAATTAATTCCTTCCAGCCACCTTTTATTTTTTTCCTTTTTTCTTGCTTTTCACTTTACCCTTTCTCTTCTTTTCTTTTCTTTATAAGGGTATATATGAATTTTTTTTTTCATCCCTGAATTCCTTGACCTATGTGGAGTTTACCTCACTTTCTTTACTTTATTTCCAACACTTTTAGTGTTTCAATCTCGACCAAGGTAAGTCATATAGATATTGGCTAAGCCATTAATCAGGCCACAGGTCATTTATCAACAAATCAGTTCAGGCTCAAAGGGCTAGCAAAGGAAAATTTCATACAGGTGGGTTATTTTGGCCAATAGCTAATAAGAACAAAATGTCTTTATCATATCAATCAATGCATGCATCACAGAGAAACAAATCAAGTTCTAGAGTATTACAACAGTGAGGCCTCTCAACAAAAATTTCAGTGTTTAGGCTCAAAACCTCACAGTTATGGTATCAATGCAGACTCAAGAAAATTGACTTCAGACATTATCAGAATTCACAATATTAACTCAGACAAACGAGCAATCATGCAATCCAATTATGCCTATGCAATGTTATGCCAGAAAGTCATACAATATATTCCAAGAATTCAATCATGTACATTAACAAGATGAACACATTTAAACCTGGGATAACACATTTTTTTATATAAAAAGCACACAAAATAACTATAAAAATAACTAAGAAAATTAAAAGAGTTAGAATATCTTCCCTGATAGAAGAATTGCAGTTCTAAGGTGCAAGCCTACCATTCCCAGATTTAGAGCATTGTTGTCCTCAGCAATAATTAAACCACAAGAAGGAAGAAAAACCTGCACAATAGAACAAACAGTGGCATATAGAAGAAACTATAATGCACACATTAAAACATCAGAGAAAAATATACCAACACAAAATAACTAAAAATACGAAACAGAAAAATAAACTAATATACAAGATCTCCATCAGCAAGGAGATAAGATCAGCCCTCCATGTCATCCCCTTCAGCAGTGTGGGATGACTCAGCAAATGAAGGATCTGGTGGTACTGGGTGCCTTGGTGTATGGGACCACCATTCCCAGATTTGATCCAAACCATGGATCCATGTTAAGAACTCTTTGAAGCTTTGATTTTTCCGAGAGATAGAGTCTCGGTGTCTCTTGTCAAACTTCAGCTCTCGGTGTCTCTTCCAACTTGTATCAAAGAAGTTCACTACTTCCTTTCTTCTTACCTTCTTCTTTGTAGGAGTACGCCTCTCTTGAAGCGTTCTCACCTCTTTGACATCATCAATTAAATTTTTAGGAAGATCTTTCACTTCCACTTTTGGGGTTTCCATCTTCTTTGTCCTCATCTTTGAGATTTTGAGGAAGCTCAACTGCTACATCTTTTTCTTCCTTAAACACTTCAAGACTAAAACAATCGTCTTTGTGAGAAGACTGTTTTAAAGAATCAAAGACATGAATAGTAACAGTCTCATCATTCATTCTTAGCTCTAGCTTCCCGCTTTCCACATCAATTAGTGCACGAGATGTAGCTAAGAAAGGTCTACCCAGCAAAAGTGGCATTTCAGCTCCTCCTTCCATATCCAACACCACAAAATCAGCAGGGAAGATGAACTTGTCTACCTTCACAAGAACATCTTCTATTATTCCACTAGGCTTTCTTACAGACTTATCAACAAGTTGAAGAGATGCCAAAGTGGGTTTCAAATCAGTAATCCCCAGAGATTTACAAACAGACAAGGGCATTAGATTTATACTTGCCCCAAGATCACACAAGGCTCTACCAAATTTGGTGTTCCCAATTTCAATAGGAATATTGAAGCTCCCTGGATCATGACGCTTAGGCGGGAACTTCTTTGTAATTATAGCACTACACTCTTCAGTGAGTGTCACCGTTTGGCATTCCTGCAACTTGTGCTTCCTTGACAAGAGGTCCTTCATAAACTTGGCATAATTGGGCATGCCAGCCAAGGCTTCAGCAAAAGGAATATTTATATGTAATTTCTTGAAAATATCAAGAAATCTGCCATATTGTTGCTTTTGAGCATCCTTCTTGAATCTGTCAGGATAAGGTGCCATGGCTCGCACATATTCAGGATTCAGCTCAAACTTCTTCTTTTCAGCAACAATAGGAGGCTCTTTTTCTTCTCCTTTCTGAAGAGGTGTCTGGACATTAGAAGGAATCTCCTCTTCTTTTTCTGGCTCCTCCACCGCCTTAAGCTTTTCTGGAGCTCCTACCACCTTACCACTTCTAGTTGTGATAAACATACAATCCTCTTTGGAATTTTTAAATGTGTTACTAGAGGAAGTGCCTGGATTTTTATCAGCAACTTGCTTAGCCAACTGGCCAACTTGATTCTCCAAATTCCTGATAGAAGCACTCATGTTCTTAGTAGTGGCCCTAGTCTCTTCCATGAAGGCATTGGAGTGTTGAGCCATTTGTCCAACTAACCTCTCCAAATCAGAAGGTTCCTTAGCTTGGACTGGTGGAGGTTGCAAGTAGTTGTTGGAATTGTAATCCAGTCCTGTGCCTTGAGCTCTCCTCTGAAAATTGTTATTTCCAGAAGGGAAATTCTGATTCCTAGGAATGTTTCTTGGTGGAGATCTTTGCTCGTACCATACTCCATTCACTTGCACTTGTTGAGGAGAATCAGAAGATAACAAAGATGAGCATTCATTGGATTCATGCTCACCCTTGCAGTATTCACAAACCACAGATGCAACTTGCATAGTGGAAAGTTGCATCTTGTCCAGCCTTGAGGTCAAATTTGCTAGCTGTTGTGCTAACAATTTATTTTCAGCTAGAACTGCATCATTGTTATCCAGGTGTAGAATACCTCTCTTAGGCTTGGCTGTCAAACCTTCATTTTCATTGGCAGCCATTCTCTCTATTAACTCAAGAGTCTCATTTGCTCTCAAGGATTTGATGCTACCACCTGCTGCACCATTCAGCACCATCTGAACTTCAGGTTTACACCCATTAAAAAAAATTCGGACCTGATCACCATTGGTCATGGGGTAATGAGGACATCTCCTCATTAGATCCTTGAAGCGGTTCCATGCTGCACACATAGTTTCACCCTCAGCCTGGGTGAAATTGGTGATATCATTCACCATCTGGTTAAACCTCTCCATGGAAAAGAACTCAGCAAAGAATTTATTTGAGAGACTCTCCCATGATGGAATACTTCTTGCTGGTTGCCTTTCCAACCAATTCAAAGCCTTCCCCTTTAGAGAAAAGGGAAACAGTCTCAGCCTAACTGCATCATTGGACACCTGGGGGTGTTTAGTGGAGTCATAGATCATCAGAAATCTGTCAATGAACCTGTGAGGGTCCTCATCAGCCTCTCCACCAAACTGAGCACGCTCTACCAACTGAATATTGGTAGGCTTGAGCTCCCAATGGTTGTTCCCCACTTTTGGGTGAACAATGCTTGAATTTGGTCTGTTGAATGCTGGTGTAAGGATTGTATCCATGAGTGGATTGTCCACTTCATCATTGTTCCCAGCCATTGTTTGTGCTTCTTCGAACAGAATTCCCAACTCGTTGAATGCAAGCTTCTTTCGAGCAAGTTTTATGTTTCTCTTTTCTGCTCTAGTGATTTCCAAATTCAGTGGAAATTCTGGGATTGTACCTCGCATACAACCCAGAAAAGAGATCAGTAGCACTGTTCAAATAAAAATAAAAAATAAAAAAAATAAAGAAAATAAAAATATTCACAAATATGCACATATCCAATCCTAAAGATCAAGATTATATGATATAAGATAAACTAATCCCCGGCAACGGCGCCAAAAACTCGATGCTTCCCGACAAGTATACCGATCACACAAGTAATAAAGTGATAAATAAAGTTCGTCTCCACAGGGATTAGGATCTAATATCAATTAAACTTTTCCTTTAAGAATGGACGATTTCAAAAAGGGTTTTGACAAATATTGTCAATTTGAGTAAAATTGTAATCTAAAAATAAAAGGACTTGTTTTTGTATTTTTATATTGAAGAATAAAACAAAGAACAAAGATTGATTTTTTGTAAATATAAAAAACATTGCAGCCAGGGTTCATTCACCAAATGATCCCCGCTTTTTACTCCGGATTGATTTACAATAATTATTTATATAATTGCTCAGATAAATTATCATCTATAAAATTCAATAGTTAACCCTAAATTCCTTGCAGGGTTAACCCTTTGATCCCATGAGAAACCCCAATTCCTTGCAATGTTTCTAATGGGATCAAGCAATGGGCGCGATAATTTAAGCATCTGCAATCGTATACACGTCTATTCCTAGCACGCATACAGATTGTTATCTTACTCCCTTTCGAGATCAAAACCCCAATATTCCTATCTAGAGTTTCGATCCTCAGAATATCCCCAACTATCAGATTGATCAACTCTAACAAAGGGAATATAAAATTCGCACAGAGTAAAGATAAAGATAATTATATAAATTAAAAACCACAAATCAATACTTTGTGTCAAGGGTTCACATATGGATCGTGACCCTGACTACAATAAAAAGGATCTAGCCGATCAACATCATGATCGCTGATATAAAATTCAACATAAAATTAAATAGAAGATAAAGAAATACTAGAAAAGAGATGAAGAACGAAGAACGCCTCCAGTCTCTCCTCCCTGCCTCTCCAGATCTGCCTCTTCTGTGTGTCTCACTGTGTATCTCCAAACTTCAGAATCTGTCCCAATGTCAGTCTGCTGACCTAATTACATAAAAGGTCCTTTTATATTGTTTTCTTCTCGTTCCAAAAATGCCCCTCAGAAACACAGAGATCCGTCCCACAAACCGGCACCGATTGGCGCCGAATTGGCGCAAGTCAGCGCCACGCTTCTTCCGAAAATCATGAATTGGCGTTGGATGGCACCATGATGTGCAATTTTGGGGCGCCACCTTGCGCCATACTTTGATGAAAAAGTGGCGCTACTTGGCATGGAAATGGCGCCAAGTAGCGCCACTTTACTGCCATTTTTTTGCTTTTCCAAAATCCGGCACCGGTTGGCGCCATAGTGGTGCGAGTTGGCGCCACTTCCAAAGTACCGCTGTGCAGTTCGGAAACTGGCGCGGGTGTGCGCCAGTGTGGTGCCGGTTCGCGCCATGCTTCTGGAATTTTTTGTGTGTTGCACCCGTGTAGAATTGCATTAACAGACTTTTTATAATTTCCACTTCTTTTCCCTGTAAAAATACAACTAAAAGGTGAATATTATTGACATAGAAAGAATCAATATAATTAGCAAATATGTATTTAAATTGCTCTATTATGACTCAATTCTTATCAATTTTAACACAGAAAAATCCTACTTGCCAGGGGCACATCAGGCATGTAGTTAAAAGATGTGGGAATAATTTTGTAGTAACATATAGAAAGAATTAAAAATAATTAAAGGACTTGAGGACTTATAATTTTTGGGCTAGTACCCAAGTTAGTATCACTTATGGGCTTGTACATTTTTATTCCCAAATGTTCGTTGGGCTAAAGCCTTAAGGCCTTATGTAGCACTCTTGAATCAGCCCAAATCCATTAGTAACTCACCTTAACCTCATCTTAAGTGATTCCACAAGTCAGCCCCTTATTGGTTAGTAACCTCCACATGGCATAGCTTATCTTGTTTCCCTCTCTTGTGCGCATGTGACTCCCCAAAATTCTGCACTTGGACTGCATCCTAATCATGTGAGTCAGCCTTACCTTGCTTTCCCTTGTTCCATACGTATAGAAAATGTTAGAAGGCAAGCTAGTTGCTTGCTGCTCCTTCCAACCTTGTAAGACATATAGCCAATGTGGAGCTTGTAGACAGATTGCATGTCTTTTGTTTGGGCAGAAAATTCTGCACCATTTGACCCTCCCTTGAGCGCTCCAAGTGTGAGGACTTAGTCAAGTTTCTGCCTTGTTGGATGGCTTTAAATCAGCCCCTAAACTCCTCACTCCTTCCATCCTTATGCGTTGAAGTTAGGCTGCACCTTAGGCTCTTGAAACAGAAACAAAATCTGCACCTTATGCCTTCCTCCTTCCACTTGAAAACCGTAAAAGTGTAGGGTGTAGACACTCAGAAAAATTGCACACCATTCCCTCCTTCCTTGCTTCCAACCGTGGACCTTAGGCATCAAGAATAGTGCAAGCATTCCTCTCCTCTTCTCACTGTTCAGCCGCGCTTCCGTTCAAGGGTATAGTGTACCTTCCTTCTTCATTGTCTTCTTCTACCATGATTGTTTGATGGAGATATCACCTTGCATGTAGGTTCTGCCTTAAGTTGATCTTTCCCCCTTTTGTGCGCACAAGTCATCTACTAGGAAGGTTGAACTTGTTGTTTGGTGGAGCTTAGAAAGTGTGGTGTTACTCCTTGGTCAATTAGTGTGCACTGCTAGAGGTAAACTCAGATTTTAGACTTTTTCCCTCCTTTGTTTAACCATGTAAATGCTTAGTGATGGCCTTTAAATTTACTTGTAGACTCTCCTAAAAATTCTGCCATGTTATGCCTTGGACCATAGGATTAATGTGGGGCTGTTGGGTGATAACTTGTATGCCTTAAAATTTTATGAAACACTATGTTATAAATAGCATGCTTAGGCCTTGTAGCGCACATTGTATGAAGTAGTAGGGTTGTGGAATAAATTCTCCTTGATATGTTTGTTTTGATAAAACCAATTCTGATTTGGTAAGTTTTAATATAAGCTAAGTCTTGTTCTAAATTAGTTTCCCACATATAAGGCTGCTGTATGCTGTTCTCTGCTGCTGTAAAACGTTGCTATTTTTGTTAAAAAAAACGTCACTGTTTCTGCTTAAAAATGTTACTGTCCTCTGCTGAAAAATGTTACTGTTTGCTGCTGAAAAATGCTACTGTCTGTTGCTAAAAAATGTTACTGTTTCTGCTAACTGTATTAAGCAAAACGTTGTTGTTTTCTGATCACTTTTCTAAGAGAAACGTTACTATTTTCTGCTCACTATTTTAAGAAAAATGTTGTTGTTTTCTGCTCATTGTTTTAAGAAAAAACGTTGTTGTTTTTTGCCCACTATTTTCAGAAAAACGTTGCTGTTTTCTGCTCACTGTTTTGCTGTAAAACGTTGCTGTAAAATGATTTTCTGCTCACTATTTTAGTGAGGAAAATGCTCTTGTATTTTGCTCACTGTTAAACGTTGGGAAGACTAATAACCTTGTAGGCAGAATGGGAATTTAATGGAAAAGGGCATTTAAAGACCTATGTTTTAGGTAGGAATGTTGTAGTATATAATTCTGATTTATTGCACTTGATTTAGGTGCGCATAAACAGTGAGAAACATAGCATATTTCTCTGCTGTTTGGTAATTATTTAAGTCACACAAGGTAACTGTTAGGCGATATTACCTAATGTGACTATTGACTAGTGTATGAAGTTGTAACGTGATGCTCCATACTCCGTAAAATTATTATGTTCCTTATGATGAAAGTATTCTGCCATGAAAATGCCTTGATGGCAATATGATTATGAGGTAAAGTTGTTATGTGGCAGCATAACGTATATGAAAAGGATGATATAAGCATGCATCTTACATCATACCGCATCTATTTTTTCGCTTTGTGTGTGAAAGCATAGCATGGCATGCATGTACCAAATTCATATAGCCTTGCAAATTAGAATAGTTATGTACAGAACCATGTGTTTGAGCACGCATCATATAGGCATCCCTCCGGTACCAGGGCATGGGACACTTGGCATCCGTCCGCATAGGCCACAGTTGGAATCCACCTTTGAGGGTGCCGAATTATGGGATCTCCACTGTGTATTGCGTGCACGACGGTGCTATGAGCGCAAAAGGAAGACGTTATATACGCACTAACATATATGGTGAAAAGGAAAAGGAAAAAGGAAAAGGATATGTTGAAGTGACTGTTTATGATTTTGTGCCTAGTTTAATACTGTTGCGTTATTGGTTTTTTTGCCACACTACTGGGATTATTCTCACCCCTTTGGGGCTGCTATTTTCATAAAATGGCAGGAGGACGAAAGAGCATTTGAAGGCGTGATGCATGCAGTTACTTACTGATGATTGGACTTTTGCTGTTGCTGTTTAATTGTTGGATGACCGTAATGCTTTATATTTTGGAGCACTTGGATGACTGTAGACACTATTATCTTAGATTTTGTTTAAGTCTTTCATGAACAGCGGCTGTTTTGAAAAAATCTGAAAACGTTTTGCGAAATGGATTTTAAACGTTTTATTAAGTGCTCAATTTTAAACAGTGTTACGAGAACCTTACGGGTTATGTTTCAAGGGGCAAACGAACTCCGATTTACTATTATTTTATATGCACGCGAAGCCCCAGACGTGCTCTTTCTAAATCAAAAGGAATATTTTTTTAAATCCTCAGCACTGATTTTATACGAATTTCTAAAGACAGTACGGTTTTGTCGGGGAAATAAATTTTTCAGTAGCTAAAGTGTCGTTAAAGACGCTAATTCCGCTTAGCAAACGACTCTCTTGGATGCATACAAGGGAGGGCGTTACATGTTTCTTCTCTGTTATTTGCTTTTCCATGCCATGAAATTATTGAGGAAGCAAGATTCTCATTGGCATGTCTAGGTTGATTCTGGCTCTGTGACTTAGCTCTTCAATACCCTTTCTGTTGCTTATAAAGGGACTAAGTTTTTGGCTTGATTCGTCAAGCTTTCCTATAATGGTTCATTCCTTGTTATTTAAGTATGGAGAGAAAATGGCATCGAGGTCTAATATAAAAAACAATAACTACTAGATTTCTCAATAAACCCAAACTAAAACACATAGTGAACAAACATAAATCTGGGCTTGTTGGTCATACTATTCTAGCGAGAGGGAGATACAGACCAAAGGTTAGCCAAAATGTTAAAAAATAAAAATAACAACTTACCAACTTAAAAAAAAAGAACATATATCCAGTTTGAACATCACCAAACAAATGAAGAAACTCATCCATATACAATTTTTTTGAAAAGGTGCGTATTGAAATTAATCAGTAAAACTAGAGTCACAAATTGAGGAATCCACTACATCAATTATTAAAATAACAAGAGAAAAACAAGGAATCTAAGCTCAGAGATACTTACACTGAAATGAATTATTTTATCAAATCACATCCACCACTGTGATCGATTTGCAAACCCATCTACCCTAAACTGGACCAGCAAAGTGACTCCCACAGCATAGACAGTAACCAATACATCATTTCTTTATCAGGTTAGACCTGATTAAATTATACATCATTTTGAAATTAAAAAAAAAGTGAGATTTTTTAAAAAATAAATAAATTAAAAACAAATAAAAAAATAAAATTAGATTATATTGATTAAATTATACATCATTTTATGTATTTTCTATATGTGGTATAACAATGACTATATATATATCAATATATAAATGAATAAAAATAATAATATAATAAAATATTTAATTGAAAAATAAAAAAAAGACACTGTGCGGGTTGACACGGTCAAATGGCATTTTCGTAATTTTTTTTTTTTAAAAAAATTTAAAATATATTAATAAAGCTTCCACCTGATTATATTAATTTTATTTTTTTGTCTTTTTCACCGTTTTGACGGGTCGTGTCACGGATCATCCCAGCATCATTGTTGTCAATTCCTATTACGCTCTTGTTGTGTCTCATTCACCCTGATCTCTCTCAGCATATGATTTGTTCTCTCTATACATCATTATCTCTCTATCAGTTTTTATTTTTTTAAATTATAGCATCATTTCTTTATAACGTGTTGATGGGTATTAAATTTATTTCATTTTTTTGTATTAAAATATTTATATAATATACACTATATAAATTAAAAATATTATTTAATATTAACAATTTGCAATGTTCCGAAATCCATAATTTGATACTTGCATTTGCATTGGAAATGAATTATTTTGACTCTGTTGGGGGATGTGGTAATAGCAATGAGTGTTCAACAACTTTTGGTTTACAAGGATGACCTTTGAAAATGCCATCGTTATATATGAGTTAGAAAGTGAATGGCTATTATTTACCAAAAAAAAAAAAAGTGAATGGCTATTGTTGAAGTCTTAATTCTATTTGAAGATGAATTTTGAAAGATATGGCTACATCTGGTCATGAAATTTGTTATTGTTAATAACAATTTTACGGTTTGTTGTTATTTTACTGTTACTGTTATTATGATGTGATACTTGCATTTGCATTGGAAATGAATTATTTTGACTCTGTTGGGGGATGTGGTAATAGCAATGAGTGTTCAACAACTTTGGGTTTACAAGGATGACCTTTAGTCGGTATATATGAGTTAGAAAGTGAATGGCTATTGTTGAAGTCTTAATTCTATTTGAAGATGATACTTAAGCTATGGCTACATCTGGTCATGAAACACCATATTGGTAATAACAATTCTATTTTGTTGTTATTGTTACTGTTACTGTTATTATGATTGTGATTGTAATTATTCTCTGGGGCATGTACAAACAGCAGTATAAAGGAGCAAAACCAAAAATAAAAAAAATAAAAAAGGATGAGAGAACTGTATATGCCGATAGGTTATATTGTCTCCCATTATTAGCCAAAAATTGACTGATGACATAATATGTGCAAAAATAAAAATAAAAATTGATCACAAAATAATTAGTGCATAGTGGACACATGACACTTTTGTGGGTTTGTTTGTGTGACACAGGTTATATTGACACGCGATTGACTTTTTGACTCAATAATTAATAAAAAATAAATTGACACAACGACAGTGACATTTTCGTAATTTTTTTTTAATTTGTTTTTTAAAAAAATTAAATATATATTAAAAAGCTTCCATAATCATATTAATTTTAAAATTTTTTAAAAAGTCTGTTAAACCAATAAAATGAGGTGAAATAAATTGATGAGATAGAGAGTTATTCAAAGTAGTATAAAAAATATAAATAAATATTTATATGCTGTATCTCAGGCTTCTCTCTGAACTCTCTCTAATATGATTTGTTCTCTCTATTGATATTATATTTCTCTGGTTTCAGTTTTTATTTTTTTTTATTAAAGTTTCCATCTTTATAACGTGTTGATGGGTATTATTAATTTAATTGTAATTTTTTTGTTATTACAAACAGCAGTATAAAGGAGCAAAACCAAAAATAAAAAAAATAAAAAAATGATTGAGGTTGCAAGACTTTATATGCCGAAGGTCATTTGTCTCAAAGAAAGAGTTTAGCCAAACGAATTGACTGATGACATAATATGTGCAAACGATCCAATTAAATTCAAAATTGGATCACTTAATAATTAGAATCCCGCAGTCAAATTTAAACCGTTCCATCGATCTTTCTAGTCTTGGTTTTTTCATTTAATTTGTTCAACATGATGTATTTTCACAAGCAACTAGTCTGGTTTAAAACTTGAAACTCTCTGCAAAGGAAATATCTCGCTCTGCTGCTCTATATAACGCTTCTGATTGTAAAGTTACTGAAGTTTGCACATGCGTTAGAAAGCTCACCTCAGTTGTTGAGTTTGAATATTGTATCTCATAATCGAATTAATCGACAATTGGAGTAATAATAGTCACTCGAAAATACATGAAAGCATGTGATTTATGTCACTAAAAGTAAAATACTACACTATGTATTTTCAGAAATATATTATGTATTTCGGGAAATACATTCTGTAATTTATAAAAAAAATAATTTATAAACGAATCATTCCCCCAAAAGTATATGTCTCTATTGCATTCTGAGTTGAACATTGTGATTGGTCATGATTTCTATGGAAATGAGAAAAATAAATACAATGCTACTGTATATATCTATCATCCCATAATGGACATAAGATACAAAAACCCAAAAAAGAAAGCCGAAAAAAAAAAGAATATATTAAATTAAGTGGGGTTGGGGATGAGAAAAACTAGAAAAAGTTGAAGGGGTTGAATCTGAAGCTGGCATAATTGGCACTGACATAAGCATTAAGCAATTCATTCTGTGCAGACCAGAAATCAGCCTTGAGACCTCCTCTTCTAACTGCTTTCAGGATTTTGTTCTTATGTGTGTATCCTGTGACTACAACCTTCTGGCAGTTAGTATCCACTTCCACCTTCTCTATCCCTGCATGTGGATCCACAAACAGTAGTACCATTTATTAATACAACCTATGAAGCGCGTTTTTGATACGTTATTCGATGATACAGGATGTCGATTATCAAACAATACGTTTCCGATACGTTGGAAAAAAAAATTTAAGGAGTATCGGTGCTTCTTAGAATACAACTACTAAGAATTATTGTGGCTGTGATTAGATATCAGCAATATCTGTATCAATCAAACTAACCTCTTAATTTTGAGAGGCATTTCCTTAGTCTTTTCTCATGTACACAAACCATCTCCACTTTTAACTCAACAATCTGCAAAGTAAAACAGTGATTGAATATAATTGATCAGAATTGTCTGCATTTTCTTAAGAATGATTCAACATAGGTTTGACTATCTGGTGTTAATTAATTGCATACATGAAACTAATATTATTGCCCAATTAATCAGACCATGGTGATACCCTCTTAATTCTTGTTAGTTTGTTGATTGAGCATACACGCTTTCATTTATTAAAATCACTCCTCGCTAAATCCTGACTAACGAGAGCAGAGAGATAAGGGAAATCCTTTTAGGTAGTGTTATCCTTGCATACATGCTTTCATCTGTTAATTTAATAAAACAGCTTTATAATAATTTTATTAGGGGAATGATCCGTTACAAACTTTTTTTACAAATTTTTGCAAATTACATAATAAGTTTGTAAGAGTTTGTAAATAAAAAGTTTGTAAATATAACCCTCCCCCTTTTATTAAACTATAAAATACCCAATTTTCTATAATTTTCTGCACAATTGTTAATGGCCAAAGATGCAGAAATGGGAGATAATTTTTAAGTAAACCATGTAACAATCTATGAGATTAAAAGTTAAAGGAATAATACCTCCATGAAAACTGCCTAGAGGAAATGATGCTGCAAAGCAATAATTTGGAGAGGGAAGAGAGGGAAGGAGTGAAAGATAAAGTGAAAACAGACTGATTCAAAAACAATTGAAATGAGGGTTAATCCAATGAGACAGAGACAGAGAGGGTTATTTATATGTCAAATGAAAGACAAGCTCAACCAAAGTTGGAAGAAACATTGAAGTTGGGAATGTCTTGGGTATTGAGTCTGTTGGCTGCTTGAACTAGTAATATAATGCAAAATCATATATATGCTTTTTCAGTGACAGAAGCACATTATTAAGCTTTAGAATATGCAGCACAAAGACCGAGACTTCAGATCTAAGCAAAGCAATGAGTGTATGAGAATTTGAAATGATTGGTTTTGACAGGTCCAACATGGCTTTTTTTTTCCTTTTGACTGAAGTTACACATAGAGAGGAAAAAGAAAGATAACAGACACTAGGAGTTCTTGGCTTTGATGACAGTTTCATGCAGCATGTTAAATTGAAAGATGTGTCGCTTATCTCATACAACTGAATAGCAGAAAATATGAATATAAATCATATGATGTATTCCTTAACATGTTTATGTTGATCTTTATATTTATTTCCATCTTTGTATGGTGTACCCAAATTTAAAGTAAAAGCATTAAATATGGGAAATCATGATCATACAAAAGTGAAAATAAATATAAAATATTAAATTTGGGGAAGCATGACCATACAAAGATGAAAATAAATATAACCGTTGGAAACATAAGCGATCTAACGGTTTCCTGGTTTAACAAATAAGAACACAATTTCTGGTTTTTGACATATCATTCCCCAATCATATGATGTATTCCTTAAGGGGAAGCATCCGTTTACAATTTTTTTTGAATTTTTGTTACAAATTATACTATGTTATCCGGGAGAATATAGTGTAGTTTGTTCCAAATTATTAGGCATGAGATATCTGTGTTTTGTTGTTACTTTTTGTTAAAAGTAAACTTAGCCATTTCTGCTTATTTTCAAGGGTTTTGTTTATTATGTCGTAGGAAAAGTGATTATGTAATGTTATAGAGATTCGTTTTGCGTGCCATTTTTTTTTTAGTTTTAAAATGTGCGGGCCCCACAAAATGTTGTGTGTCTAGGAAAGTTTGTTGTGTTACGTCAAAGGATAAAATGAAAACCCTATTTTCAATTTCCTGTTTTAGTCCTGCTGCTATATGGAATGTCCATGTAATTTCAATGTTATTATTATTTATATTTTTAATTGTTATATTTTTTGTTTTTGTTTTTTATATCTTATTTGACAGATATAAATGATATGAAGATTTGGCATTACATAAATTTTTTTATTTTTTAAAATTAGTGAATTGCTTACTCTGCAGTGTGTGCAAGCATGGGTTTGGTATTTGAAAAAAGTGCATTAATGCTTTACTTGTTATCTGACATATGGTATTTCATTTGCATCGTTGTGGAACACCTTAGCAAGGAAAGGAAGAAAAGATGAGAAAAGTAAAAGAGAATAGAAACGTCTAATATGTACTATGTAGACAACGAGAATGACAAAAGGAAACGAACCAAGTTGCAAGTTTGGTATAATTGGGTAAGATGCATATAGAATAGGTATTCATGCTCGGAATACGAGCTTTCTTTCTCTCTCACACATAACTTTCGTCTATCTTAAAGATTCTCTATTTTTTAATGAGGAAGGATATTCTTACTACCAAAATTTTCTACTACCAACTTACTACCTATCTAATCACCATTGGATCAACCTTTTTTCTTTTTTCAAAAACTTTTTAACATTCTCTCTCTTTGATTCAATGATGATTAGATAAGTAGTAAGTTAGTAGTAAAAAATTTTGGTAGTAAGAATATCCTCCCTCTTTTTTAATACCATTGCTAGTTCTAGTTAAGAGTTATAACTTCATTTTGATCAAACTTTTTATTTTATAAAAATTTCTTTCAATTCTTGGGTTAGCCTAATTTTCTTAATTAATTTTAGGAAAATCATTTTGTAGATAAATTATCTTATATTAGTGAAACAAAATTATAAGAGAGGCTAGGGCTGGCAAAATGGGCTGAGCCCGTCGGGCTGGCCCGCCCCGCCCACCAAACAGGACAGGTTGGGTTGAGTTTTTCAACCCACCAACTCGCCAAACCCGCCAGCCCTCCGGGCTCGGCCCGCCACGGGACGGGCTAGCCCGCCAAGCCCCCTAAGCCCCCCGTTTTTTTAGGTTACCCAATTGTTATGTAACTTTGTGCCCTAGATTTCTCTGCATGCAAGTAACTTTTTCGAATTGTTGTAGACTGTTCATACAACACTTTGTTACTTGTTTTGTTATTCTGTTTTACCTTGATATGATTTTAATTTTTATTATTATTTCTGGATTGAAAGATGCATATTTATATGTAGATTATTAAACACTGATCTTCTTGATTTTGATAAGTACATTAGGATTTTATGCAGATTTTTATATGTTTTTATGCAAAAAAAAATTATGTGTTTTTTGCAGAATTTAATTTTTTGTATTTTATTTTTATATTTTTATATTTTTTTTATTTTAGGCGGGCTGGCCAGTAGCCCGCCAACCCACTCATAAAATGGGTCGGGTTGCTAAATTCAACCCATTTTGTCAAAACGGGCCGGGGCGGGCCAGCCCATTTTAGGCGGGCCAGTGGCGGGCCGGGGCGGGCTGGCCCGTATTGCCAGCCCCAAGAGAGACCCACAAATAATTAGAGAGAAAATAAAAATAAAAATGAGATCCACATTTGTTATGTGTGGATAGGAAAATGGATTACAATAAGATAAATATAACCCTTAATTTATTTGTTCTTTTTTTAATCCATTAAAATTAATCGATCCACAATTTTTTTTTTTTTTTATAACAACCGATCCACATTTTTGTTTTGAGAACAGCGTGATTTTTCTATCTGGGTACGTAAAAGGGCAAGTCAAGTCAAATTATAAATTATCTGATTTCTATCTTTAGCATTTTTGTGGGATAAATTAAATACGTTAAAAGGTATTTAATTTTCACAATTCACTTAAAGATAATTGTATGGGACAATGCGGAATTAAGCTTCGTAGACTAGTTTTAAGTTTTTTTAAAAACTATTTTTCAAATTAAAAAAAAATGGCAACTCTCTAAATTGTATTTGTATTTAGAATATTTTCCCCATTTAATTCGCGACATATGGTAACTGCAGTAGAGACATTTAAAGAAGAAAGACTATTAGTTAATTATTCAAACTTCACAACTTCTATATTTATTTTATCCTATTTTCATATTATTTTTTTATTTATTAGTTGTTCTCATTACTTGATTATTGTATATATATTTTGTAAACTATCTTATATAACATAAGAGTCATTTTTTCCTTATTGTATATTATTGAATCTTACAATAGATAACTTTGTGATATTATGGTTTTGTGTTGCCTTTGATATGGTTGTGAACTATGATGCACGGTTACAGATATCGGATACGAGACATGACACGCCGATACATTAATTTTAAAAAATTGCATATTTCGAAATGATGAGACAAGTTTTGATATTAAATAATATTTTTAATGTATATAATATAATTTTTATTTAATACATATAACATACCACAATAAGTCATATAACCAATCAAATATTCAAATTTTATAACAAATATATATAATTTTTTTTTGTACCTTGTTAATTTTTCATGTCAAATTTTATAACAGAAAAAAATTAATTTATAAATGATTTATTTTTACTTTTAGTTAATAAAAAAATTAAGATTAAAAAAAAAAAAAGTGTTCGAACGTTGACTGTGTTAGAAAAAGTTGACTGTGTGTCGTAAAAACGTGTCGGAGCGTGTCGGAGAGTTGACCACGTGTTCCAAAATATTGACCGTGTCTCAGAGGTGTATCCGAGCATGTCGGAGCGTGTCCGTGTCGGACACGTGTCCGACACGTAAATTTTTTCTCAAATCACGTGTCGGTTTGAGGTTATGAATTGGTAGTTCCTAGGTTTGTCATATTAAATTAGGGATTTGCATCTATCATGTCATATGACACAAAAAAGTTTTTTACACACACAATATTTTGTGGGCTCCGCACTTTTTGAAGTAAAAAAAAATAACTAAGGCACGCAAAATGAATCTCTATAATATTATACATTCATTTTTTTTACAACATAACTTTTATAAAACCCATTAAATTAAGGGGAATACATTTTTCATGTTGCATTTAATAAAATTCTATGACTCTTCCACTCTAATCATTGCTTTTCTTTCTTTTACTTCGAAAATAGTCATAGTATGGTGAGATTTATTTATTTGCTTTTTCTTTCTAATTTTTTAGTAGGTCCCACTTTTATTTTTATTTTTATATGTAGATAAGATAATCTTATTTCATTTAACATGAAAATTATATTCCCTTGAATTAAATATGGAATTAAATATGGGTTTTATTAATCTCCTTCCACATAAGATAGTATCTTATGTGGTAGAGAGAAAATGAGTGGGTCCCACCATTACATTAAAATGGAAAAAGAAGAAAAAGGTGGGGGTGCGAAAATCGAAGTGAGAGAAGATGAGATAAGTTACCTCATATAAAAGGAGAGTAATATTTCCCATTAAATATAAATATAGTGCAGATTTTGCCTCGCAGACTTTGAACATATGCTTTGTTTTGAATGCTATAACATTGACAATCTAGTTTAGGGTAGAATTCTTCTTCTTCTTTTTTTGATATCAACCATAATTATCTCTTGAGGTGAGTGGATTTTTCAGGGTATCTTACAAATTTCGGTTCTTTGATTTGGCTATGAGATTAATCCCTAGTACGAGGCGAGTTTGAGATGAAGATCTTATGCCTCTCTCCAAAGTGGTACTGGTGGGGATCAAATCGAAGTCCTTCCATTATCTACTCAGCAAGATTGTAATTGTAAAGAATCAATTCAACCCAAAAGCTTAAGCTGTTGGGGGCTCACCTATCTGTGCGAACAAAGAAATTCCACTTGAAAGAAAGTGGGGTGGCGAGAATCGAACCCGGGACACGAGGCTCTGATACCATGTAAAGAACCAATTTAACCCAAAAACTTAAGCTGTTGGCAGCTGAGGCTACATTAATGATTTTATATATCTCAAGAGTAATCATTTAAGGGGTTGTGATTTTTCACCTTTGAGGGTATCTCATGGGGATGTTTAATAGTAATTTCCATCAGTGAGGAGATCTTTTGCAAATCTTGGGTTATCTTCACCTTAGTGCAAATTTCTTCAAATACTTGTAGTCTCTTTTTAGGAAGTGGATCACTGAGAATCCTTGAAATATATGTATCAACTTCTTCCCTTGACGGAGTTTTATGATAACCATTTGGGAGGACAACCTGAATGCCATCATCCAAGAGTGACCGGTCATTGAAAGTGTTGGAATTGACAAGGGTATGGTGAGGACGTGAGGTTCAAGTGAAGCTTGGATGGTGAGGTTCAATTATATAGAGACCATATATTGTCAAAATCGAGTACTATGCAGAAACAGACGGGTAGAAACGAAAATCATATAGATGACATGAAACGTAAAGTTTTTACTACTTAAGGTCAAGATATATATATATATATATATATATATATATATATATATATGTGTGTGTGACACGACACGACACGTCGACACGTTAATTCTAAAAAATGTCATATTTCGACACGTTGGGACACGTTTTGATATTAAATAAAATTTTTAATATATATAATATAATTTTTATTTAATACATATAAGAGTCCATAATAAGTCATATATCCAACCAAATATTTAAATTTCATAACATAAATATAAGTATAAATAATTTTTCGTACTTTATTTATTTTTAATGTCAAATTTCATAACAAAAAAAAATTAATTTATAAATTATTTCTTTTATATTTAGTTAATAAAATAAAATTAAGATTAAAAAAATAAAATAAAAAATAAAAAAAACGTGTCCCAACGTGTCCGAGCGTGTCCCCAAATGTTGATCGCGTGTCCCCAAATATTGACTGCGTGTCGGAACGTGTCGGAGAGTTGACCGCGTGTCCCCAAATGTTGACTGCGTGTCGGACGCGTGTCCGAGCGTGTCGGAGCGTGTCCGTGTCGGACACGTGTCCGACACGTAAATTTTTCAAAATTCAGCGTGTCCGTGTATCTGAGTATATATGCATGTAATTTTTTTTTACATGATTTACTATTTAAAATTTAATGAATAACTTCATATTTAAAAGATATAAGTCACGTAACTATATAAGACATAAATCTAAAAACATAAAACAGAAAATTGAGTTAAAAGGAAAAAGAAAAAATAGGGTTTTTAAAAATAAAATAAAATAATTGAGTTCAAGTAAGAACACACAAAATTTAAGTTTCTACTTTTTTTATGTTTTTACGTGGCGTTTCTATCCGTTTTTATTAAGAACCATTTTTACTTGCGTTTTAACACATTTTTACACAGTGTTTCTAATGTTTTTAAACTAATTTTCGACAACAATAGTTATGGTAAAGAAAAATAAAAGAAAAGATCTAAAATACTTTTTTATTGAAAGAATTAAACCAGCTATTCTACTCATGAATATTTACAACTTCTTTAAACTCAGTTACCCAAGGATGCAATAATATTTAAAGGAATTAAAAATATCTTTGCAAATTAAAATTATTCACCGTTTACCAAAAAAAATACAATAAATTATTCACCCTTATTTAAGAGCAGTGCTATGTAGTCTTTTAGGCATTCCTCCTCCGACAAATTATGCCCTCACCTTTTAGAATATTCAAATTCATAAGTTTATCCTATATATTTTAAGTAATAATTTTAGGCATTAGTATTTTTAATATTGTGGAGATAATTTTATTTTTTACACATATACAAAAGTATATGGATCTCATGTGGGCCCAAGTGAAGAGTAAAGAGTGAAAAAGAAATTATGGACTTCACATGTGTATATAGAAAATAAAATTATGTTATGCAACATGAGAAACATTAATCTCATAGTTTTAAAGGTTTAATGTTTGTCATTTTAAATGACATAAATCATGTCATTTTAAGAGAGAAATAGACATAAGAAATGAAAATCATTGGAGAGAGAAAGTGAGTGTTTTTTTTTAATATAAATTTTAAATAAAAAAATTTATTTTGTTTATATCTCTCTCTTAAAATGACAAAACTTTATTTCATTTAAAATGAAAAACACTTTTCCCTAATTTTAAACTTATTCATTGGTGCTGTATTTTAAAAAAAGTAAAAATAAAAAGAGAAATCTTGAAAAGATGTCTTTGGTTGATAAATATTGTACTTCTTTGGGAAAAGAATAAAAGATTTCTGCCACAAACATAAAACTATCAGGATACGAGGATTATGATAAAAATTATATATATATATTTTTTGATGAATCTCATTTTTTGTCTCTAAGGTAGACATTATTTTTCTGCCGCTGCAGAATAATAATGCTAGTAAAAGAAACTACATAAACATATGTTGGTTAATTTGAAATTGTCGTGGCATATTTGACTGTCCACTATTTTCGAATGTTAAAGTTGTGTTTGATAAGTTCGTTTATGGTGATTCTTACCGTGTTTCTTTCAAGTCATATACATTTTAAGTGAGATATTTTTCATGGTGTTGAAGTTGCAAAAAAAGTTCTTTTAAAAAAATTTATAAACGTGAGCCTTTAAGAATCAAAAATAAAAACTATTGAATGACAAATAAGAGTATTTAATATTTAAAAAAACATTTAATGCTTTATTCTTCTTCTTTTTTCGGGTAAGGAAATGCTTTATTATTATTTATTTTTTTGGTATACAATGCTTTATTCTTTTAATATTGAAAGATGATGTTACGAAAAGTAATATATGTTATTTAATTTATTAACATGTATCTTATATGTTAACAAAATTTGTAAGAAAATACTTAAAATCATTTTTACCTTCTCTTAAATTCTAATGTTATCCCATTTAATTTCGGAACTTATTAATGAGTTCCTTATATTATGTTTGGGAATTTTGAAAAATAATGGAAGAAAATGCATCATAATGGAATGAAATAAGTTTAAGTAGAGAGGTAGAAGAAGATTTCCTCATTAAGTTTTCAATTTAGGAGGTAGAGGAATTTGAGTTTTTGGACCCTTTTGATAGACATAATAATAGAAATAAGATAGAATTTATTATCATATCTTTCAATATGACAACTTAGAAGCCAATGATTGATATGGCTCTAGATAATGTCATGGCCTAGCAATAATAAATAATTTGGTTTCTGATGTTAGATTTGCTATCCAATTTTAGAAGCTTGAAACTCGGTGATTCTCCTTGGTTCACTAGGCTAGCTCCATCTTTTCAGTCTCACTCCATCTCTTGCTCCCTATTCAGTCTCTTAATTGTTAACCCTTATTTTGATTTTGTTAATGGTGCGAGTGGAGGAGACAAGGATGTAGTGTTAAGGTTTGGGTGGAAGGTGTACGGTGTGAGAGGAAGAGTGATACTATGTCTTCTTTGGGTGCGGAGTGAGAGAAGGAGTGGCTGTGTTTCCTTTTGTTGAAATTGAAGAAGATGGTGGCAAGAGCAATGGTGCAAGAGAAGGAATTTGGGTGGGGGAATATCTTTTCTCATATTGCATGAGACAAGTTGTCTGATGCAACAAGAAAAAATCTAATATACTACCGTCGCACTGAGTGTTCAGTGCTACGATCATATTTGCACTATATATAATAGTGCAAATATGACCGTCGCACTGCACAATTAGTGCAACGATGGTGCCAAAAATACTCTACATGCAATACACAAAAACAAATGGATCTCATCCGCTCTTTTATGTGTTGCATGAAGTCTCATGCAACATGAGAAAAAATAATTTCTTTAGGTGGATTGAGGCAATGGAGGCCGACATAATGGATCCTAGAAAGGGTTTGTATTTCGGAAAATAGACATGTGAATTTGAAATTTGCTACCTATCTTATTGTCTTCTAACCCTGCTCCCTCTTAAAAGATTAGTTATCTAGAGCCTAATACATGGAAAAGAGATTTATATTTAAAATGGGTTATTTTGATTGGAGATTATTAATGTTATACAAAAGAGAGTCCTAAGTTCACCTATTAACAATGGAGTGCCCTTCATACCATGGTGTTAGATATGCAGAATAGCTATATCTTAATCCACATATAATCTTGTTTTCTCCTGTATCTCTAGCAATGTATCAACATTTTATACATACGGACCAAATTAAACATTCGTCTCTTGAAGGGGCCTATATTCTCAAAGGATAACATCCCACCATTATAAAAGGAGGAACACGAGAGGCTAGCTAGCACACAAAACAGCTAGAGTATGGGAAACTGAATACTCAGGGAAGCTAAGATCTGAGGATAGAATGTGGGTAGCCTACACAAGTAGCGTTTAGAGAAGAACAAAGAGAAATGTGATATATAAAGAAATATCAGACAGCGAAATACAGACAAATAAATAGAGAGGAGAGTTAGAGAGATCAGAGATTTCTTAATTGCTATATACCAAAGCCACGACTAGCCATAATTAAAAGAAATATATAATGTCTTCACCTCCTGAATTTCACCAAGTGTCCTACTTACATGCGCACTTAAAATCACGTAGTTTTGACTGATCAGTCAGTACAAAAACAAATTCAACCTACCCCAAATACATCAAACATTCCGATGGTGTACATAAATTTTTCATTTGCCTATTATATATATGAAAAAAATGTGTATCATTTTAAAGGACGTAAAGTTGTATCATTTTAAGTGTAAGAAAGAAATAGATAAAGAGGGAAAGAGAGTAGACAAAAATAAAAATAAAAGTGTGAATCTCATCTCTTTGTGAGAGTGAAATGATATAAGTTATGTCATTTAAAATGAGAGAGAGAGAGAGAGAGAGAGAGAGAGAGAGAGGGGGGGAGAAAGGGGGGGGGGGGGGGGGGGGGGGGGGGGGGGGGGTAGAACAAGCCAGAGCAATGTTAAAATTGTTTATTTGTGAACGAAAAATCAACAATTTGAATTTAGAAAATAATCTTTTGGTAAATAGGTATCAGCAAGACTACGTATAAAAATTGCCATTCGTTAATTGGAGTTTGATGGAAAATGTTTTTTGTTTTTTGTTTTGTTTTTGTTTTCTTAATAGAGATAAAGGTTGATATTCAACCTTCACACAGGGCTAGCACTTGCAAAGATGCATTTTGAGAGTTTTGAGACATGCATGCTCCCTTCATTGTTATATTTTCCAAGAAGCATAAACACTTCCAGTGTTGTCTCAACTGAGGGACAAAAAGGGATGCAAGAGAGGTGGACAAATTGATAAAAAATATTAGGAAGATAGCATTTGACTTGTACGGAATAAAAGAAACAAATTAGAAGACAGGAGAGAGAAGCTATATATCCTGATGTCCTGAAGCAATTTGATCAATCATAACATATGAACGCTGTACGTAAATCAACGTATTCAGCCAATAAAAAGTTTATTCATGCCAGAATTAAAAGTTCAACACCCACAAATTGCACCAGAGAAATAAATCATGTCAAAAGATTCAGATAGGAATAATAACATTTATTACAGGGCTAGGATAACAATCTTCAGTAACTCGCATGATTCAATGACATGATAATGAAAGGGGGCGGGTATTGAGCACACCTAGAACAACGGCTTTTACACGGATGTAGAAAGTCAATCTTTTGCTCCAAACACTTCAATAATAGATCTAAGAAGTCTTATTCTCTCTACACGTTTAGTGATTTTTTCTTGCTTTGTCCACTGTTCTCCCATGAGCAGCTCTGTGATAAAAAATTTATTAGCTTTGCTGATTACAGATCAGAACTGTTCCAAATTTCTGCTGTGAACGTTAGAGCAAACACCACTGGGATTTGAAATTAGGAATTGGTAAGCACAATGGCATCAACAAACTTTGAAAACTAAGAGGGCAGTTAGACATTCGACGAGATTAAGGCCAGGTTTTCAGTAGCAGTTCAGAAAAAAAAATTGTATGTAAAAACTGGGTTGAATCAGGAGTAAATGAAAAAGCATATAAAGTGTTCTTTCAATTGAAATAGAATACAGGTGTAATGATTGATGATACATACTTACGATGTTCTCAAACTCTGTTGTACTCTCATGAGCATTTAATTCAGCTGATTTCTGTGCTGCTTCAGCACACTGTTTCTCCGAACCATCGTAAAACGCTGCAGTGATGGCACCAACAAGATCGCTTTCCAATGTATCCACTCTTTGCTCCAGAACCTACAACATACAAGACAATGAAAATGAGATGAGATGTGTGTAGTGTGTATCATAACAACGAATTTAAAAGGAAAAGGAAAACCTTGATGGTGCGAGCTTGGTCAGCGGTGAGTGAGGCTTCGGTGCGGAGAAGCTCCTGAAGGGACTCCAGATTCGAATCCAGCTCTGTCAGAATGGTCATTCCTGTGCTCCATCCCTTATTCTCCTCCATCACTCCTTCAACAATCATTCATTCCCCTTTTTTCTTCCTCACACTCTTGTCTCAATTCATGCACCTAAATCTAAAACCTAACTATTTATCTCTACTTTTTGGCAGATTGACTAATTGGGTAAAAAATATATGAATATTAAAAAGAAAAATATTTTTTCCAAACTTGATTACCCTCTCTCGGCATGAATAGCACGTGGCGCACCCTGGAAAAGGCATTAAGTGAGTCTCGGCATGAATAGCTCGTGGCGCATACCGGAAGAGGCTCTATGTGTCTCTCGGCATGAATAGCTCGTGGCACACCCTGGAAGAGGCGTTAGTCCATTTTGAGCCTCTTCTCTTTAAAAAGAAAAAATAAATAAAGCAATGACAGATATAGTCTCTCATAGAGGCACCAGTTCACCTAGCGCCTTATAAGGCACTATATGAACTAATGCTTGTTCAGAGTGGCTGTCACATGGTATGCTCCCATCCTAATAATTAAATTATGATTAAGTTGGCATTGAAACTTGAGGTGATAAGTATTAGCTTTTGGAGAGACCTGCTCTAGGCACATTAAATGGGTGATGTGGGGCACTAATTACTTCACTCAGTGGTAACGCTCTCAAATCCTAGTTCATTCTGGTGGATAGTCCAACACATGATGATGGAAACATGACATACAAGTCCTCGTGTCGACTTTCCCTTGTAGGTTTCAAAACAGTTACTTCCTTTTGGAAAAAATAATAGAAAAGAAGAGAAGATAAGCATATCTTTCTCCATAAGGTACTGACTGCAATTGTGGGGAATCTATATATCCTGATATCCTAAACCAATATGACCAATAATGACTTATAAGTGCTGTATGCAATGAATATATTCAGCCCGTGGAAAGTTCTTTCATGCCATAACTAAAAGTTCAACACCCCCAAATTGCAATCTACCTTGCGCTATTTTCTTTATTATCTTAATTTGGCACACATGAAGTCAATTGTTGCACCAGAGAAATAAATCAACTAAAGAGAATATTCATATAGAAACAATAACATTTATTACAGTCTTAAGATAACAATCTTCACTTACAAGCATGATTCAATTTACATGGTAATGAAAGGGGTAGTAGGTTATTGACCACACCTAGAACAAGTGTTATTTTTGTAAAAAGTCATACTTTTCCTCCAAGTGTTTGAATAATAGCTTCCAAAAGTTTTATGTCATTATCACGCTTAGCTATTTCTTCTTGCTTTGCCCGCAGTTCTTCCATGTGAAGTTCAAACACCTCTGTGAAAAACAATATATACAAAAATTAGGACTTGAAAAGCATAATAAATTGAGAGGGCAGTTAGACATTGCATGTAAATAACATATAAGGTTTTGAGTAGAAAGTTAACAAAAAGTCAAATATACAAAAAAGAAGAAGAAAAAAAACAGGGCTGAATGAGGAATAACTGAATACGCATATAAAGTGTAATTTGAATAGAAATAGAATAGAGTTGTAATGGGTTGATGATAGATATACATACTTGTGGTGTTCTCAAGCTCAGTTGTAACCTCTTGAGAGCGTAATTCAGCTGCTTTCTGAGATGCTTCAGCTTGTCGTTTCTCGGAACGAGCACGAGCAGCAGCAGTGATAGCAGCATCAAGTTCTCTTTCCAAAGTCTCCACTCTCTGCTCCAAAACCTACAAAATAAAAACACAACACAATAATCAAATTGAGATGCGATTTGATGATGTGTGAAGCGTAACAATGAAATTGAAATTGAAATTGAAATTGAAAGGGAAAGAAAAGGAAGACCTTGATGGTGCGGGATTGTTCAGAGGTGAGAGAGGCTTTGGAAAAGGTGTCGTCGTCAACGAAAACAGCTTTGGTGAGAAGAAGCTTGTGGAGTGACTCCAGATTCGAACCCATTTCTGTCAGATTTGTCATCGCTCCGCTCCATCGCTCTCCTTTATTTTTCTCCTCCATCGCTCTCCTTCCAATTCAATTATCATTCATTCCTCCTTTTTTTTTCTCCTCCCTCACAACTAAGGGTGTTAAGGTCCTTTTGGCGGATTGTGTAGGCCTGGCCTGGTATGATATATGTTGTGATTGTTGATCCAGATTTAGGTTCGAATAAAAACTTATTTAAATTTTAATTTAAAAGCTGGGCCTAAGCTACTAAATTTTCTTTTAATATTTTTTATATTAATCTAATTTTCACTTCCATCTTGTGTTCAAGCTATCAAGCAATCGTTCTTTATCGTTCTCTTTGACGAAATCATTTCCAAGCACTTCACTATCATTTTCCCTTTCGATTTCTTCCCTCTCCATTCTTTAAATGATTTTGTTCTATATTATATTATTTGGATATATATTCTCTCTTATCAATATTTGTGGGATTATTAATACTATTGATCGTATATACTGTTTGAATAAATTTTTGTTATATTATCTTTTTTAATAGACTAAGTCCATTTTATTTTATTTTTGTAAATAAGTCAGGTCACAAATCGATAATTGTATTGATAACAAGTTACAAAGATTAGGTCAATTTGCCATATTTAAACATATGTTTAACCTTTCAAGAATAAAGTCTGGCTTGCCTCGACCTATTAACACCAATAATACTCACAACTATCACTCTTAAAGCTAAAACCTAACTATTTATCTCTATTTTTCTTTTTTCAGATTGACTAATTAGGCAAAAGATTTTTTTTTTTTTCAAAACGTAATTACCCGTCTGGGTTATGCATGTGTTAAAATCGGAGAGTTTTGTCAATATTCTTTTTTTTTTTTATAAATTGATTACACCGATTAAAGGAAAAAAAAATTAAAACAATAATAAAAAAATGACACATGATACTCATAGTTTTGCTAGTTCACCTAGTGTTAAAAGGTCTAAGTCGATGATTTCCAAAGTTTGTCATGTGGTATGCTCTAATTCCGTTAATTAAATTGATATTGAAAATTAGAGGTGATATTTTTTTATGACATTACTTGTTGAGTCAAATAATAATAATGGTGACATTCCTTTGGGATATTGGTTTTCTGGAAATTGGTTTCTTGGAATGAGAAACATTTTAAGTGAAGGCAATTACAGATGGGCTTGTAAATTTGATCTTTTATTCTTTTAATCATTATAAATATTAATCAAGTACCCACTCAGATATTGATTTATTGTACTAGGCAATTGAGCTCTAAATTTCATAACGCTATCTTTCATTACCTTTTCAAAGGCTAGAATCATCAAAAGAAATTGGCTTATAGTTTCATAATTTGATCCCTTTTTATGCACCGTATTTATATTTTTAATAAAATTTATCATTATCTTTTATTCTCAAGTTATTTTTCAATAATGAATTCAACTTCCCATAATACACAGGTTGCACATTCAGCGAAAATTATTGAGATGTAAGGTTTATATATACGATATCAACGAGAGATAACCACACCCTTTTTTATTATTTTAATAATATCTATCATTAGCTTTTCTTAGGTTCTTTTTTCAATAATTGAAATTCACCTTCCAAAATGTATCATTTCACATTCATTGAACATTATTAAATGAGATATAGTTGTTATTTATGGTGCATTGAGAGGTAACTGAGCTGCTATTAAACTCAACTCTCATTTGCAGAGTGCAATGAGTGAATGACCAAGAGGCTTATTCGTTAATACTCGTGATGATTAAAGGAGTAAAAAGACCAAATTTATAAGCCCGTAATTTTCTTGCTTTTAGAAGAGCCTTCATTTTAGAGACTCATTTCAAGAAACCAAAATCTTGTTTGGTGAATGTCACCTTCAAATATTAAGAAACCACATATTTGCACAAGGAATACAAAAAGGCTTCAAAAATTTGTTATGAATGATAAATGAACACCTTTTATTATTTTAATTTGACGTTCCAGCAACTGAATTGGTTGCCTTCTTCATAAACAAAAGAATCATTTATTGCTTAGTTACAAGTACACAAGTAGTTGCAAGTTTTAGTGATCTTGTATATCTACACATATGGCGATAATATTAGTTCATATAAAAACTTTCCACGAATAATTACCATAAAAAACAAAGCATTTCCTCAACCCAATAAATTTTGATTATTTTATTTCTTCTAACACTTAGGAGCCAACTTAATCGAAGGAATATCTGATGCAATTTAAATGTTACAGAATTCAATAACCATACATGAACAATGAGAAGTAGAACATGTATATAAGTACACTTAATAGAGTGTAAACGAATAGGATTTTTTTTCATTTACAGAGAGCCGAGATAGAGACAAAGTAAGAATTGAGATTGGAGCTGCTGCAGCTGCAGAACTAACATGTACAATATTTTAGTATCTCTACACCCATTTGAAATTTCTGAAGACTTGGCAAACAAAAATTCAAACAGACATGGGAAATTCAATCTGTATAACAAAGACGAGAAACAGAAACACATTTTCTACTGACAGCTTTAAGGATACCCTTCCACATGCTGTGTGAATTTGCAAAGCCATACACAAAAGCTGCCAATCCAATCAAGTTTTCATTTTCCACCAGAGAGAGTACAGAGAGGATAAAAATAATATAGCAACGACTAGTAAAACGGAAAAATAGTGTCTTCATCTGCAATTCAGCCTCCTTCCAGGCGTCTGTGGATTGGATTTATGAGAAAACAGTAGTAAAGAATAGAATGGAGATATGCTGAAGAAGTTCGAGATTAAATAAAAAAGATGAAGATACATGGATTCTCTTTCTGTTGGGAAACCGCCAGGAATTTTTTCAAGGATTGGGGGGATGCTTGCTTTCATCATTCAGAAGGTTAACCATCTCTCTTTCGCTGAATGTCATACTCACAACATCATTCAGTGAAAAAATGCAGCAGTCAAGCACATTTGAATGATTTTCTAGAGAGAAAAACTCTCTTCCCTTGTTAAAATACATCACATGTTAGTGCATAATGGTTCTACAATTTTTCATTTCTCACCGTTTAACTTTCCTCTTCTACAGTTCTACTTCTACAGATGATTAAATGCTTCCTAACACGAACACGAAGCTGTTGCAAATCACTTTAATGCATGGTACTGTTGTTAAAAACATAACTCTCAATTGATGCCATCAGCAGAACTGCAACATCCTATGTATCTCATCAGAACTACAGAAAAAAAAAAAGGTTTTGCTTCTTAGAGAAACGCTTTCTTTGTTCCTCAAAGGTATGATAGAAAATTCATCTAGTTTACAAGTAGTAAAGAAGTATAGGCCAAAATAGATAGAATTGGAAAGAATAAAGAGAGAGACCAAAAATAAGGACCTATATTGAATTCAATAGTTAAGACACCTTGTAAAGAGGAGTTTTTCTTTTTCAGCATGTATGTGATTGTGGCTAATGCATATGAAATCAAACACCACGGATAGAGATTTCAAGTTGTTGTACTCTTTTAGCCAAGTCATGTTTACCACAATTCTTCAATCCATCAGTGACCATATCAAAGCAGCGAGATATAGGGACCAAACCAATCTCAGTCATTTCAAAAAGGTAATTAGCTGCATCAACAAACCTTCCAGCACGACCACACATGGTAATTAGCATAGTATAGAGAGGACGATTAGGGGGATGACCCTTTACCTTCATATCACTGAAAAAGCAAAATGCATCATCAAATTGACCCCTCCTACACAGAGCCTTAATTATAGGCGCATACAAGCTTGGAAAGGGACGTTGACCATCCTCAACAGAATTATGCAACAACCTAAACGCTTCATCCATCAACCCCGCCCTCGAAACCGCAGGTATGAGGATCTTGTAAGTGTTAACATCAGGAACCATCCCCAATTTACACACTTCATGATAAAGACCTACACAGAATGCAACTTCAGAATCAGTTTCAATTTCAGTTTCAGTTTCAGTTTTATCAAAGTCACTCTTGCATTTGCACATTGCTTCAAGCAATGCATTGAAGGTTCCCACATCAGGAACAAACCCTTCCTTGATCATCTTCCTCACCATTCCTTTCGCCGATTCGAAATAACCAGCGTTTAACAAACCTTCAATTAGAAGATCACGACCTCTAACTGGAGGGTTAAAACCTTTCTCGCTCATTTCCTTCAAGAACTGCTTAGCCTCTTGCATTTTCCCGGTCGAACACCACGCGTTAACGAGAACCGCGTAGGTTCTCTTGTCAGGGGCAATACCTTTCCGAACCATTCTCCGAATCAAGGCGTAAGCGCCATGGAAGAGCCTGGATTCGCAGAGGGCTAAGAGGAGGGAGTTGTAGAGTTGGAGATTTTGGGGGCAATTGAAAACCCTAGACTTGTTGAAAACCTCCACGGCTTGGTCGACGTGGCGGTGGTGGCCGTAGGCTTCGATGACGGAGGAGACGGCTTCGGGGGAGAGGGCGAGGCTGTGGTGGTGTGTCATCTGGTGGATGATGGTCCACATGGTTTGGTAGTTGTTGGCACGTGCGAGGATCTTGACGATTTCTTCGAACTCGAGGGAGGTTGGGATGTAGGGAGGGTGGTGGTGGTGGGAGCGGGCCCAGTTGAAGAAGCGGAGGGACTCGGCGGAGGAGGTGGAGCACGCGCGGAGGACGCGGAACACGAGCTCCGGTGTGACTGTGATGCCGAGTTTGTTGAGGGTGCGCTCCATGTAGAAGTCGCGACGGACGACGTTGGAGATGTGGTGGATGGCGGCGAAGTATTCATCTTTGGCGGCGGCGGCAGTGGAGACTGAAGTGGAGAAGTGGTGCCGCAGAAGATGCTTTGAAAATGGAGCATTTGTGTTTCGGAGGAGTTGGATGAGTTTTGCACTTGTTTGCAGCATTGCATTTGCAGAACCCAGATAGATAGATAGACAGAATCTGTTATGTTTGTATTATTATTCTCATTCTTAGAATTGATCATCCTAGGTTATGAAACTCTTTCTTCCTGTTAGTCTTTGTGATGTTATTTTTAGGATTGTTACATAATGGCTGAAGTAACACATGGAATTCCTTGTTAGTCCAAATCAGTGCATTATGTGCCAAGGAGACAGTGAACGGTGTAATATTGTTGTTGCTCAAGTGATTCGTACTACGACAAGGATGAAAGGAAAAAGAGCTTGATTGCCATCAAAGTGAATGCGAAATTGTATCACAGGGATAAATCTTTGGTACTAGGGCCTTGCTAAAAATTTATTTTTTCTGTCAAATTTATTCTATCTTCCCTAATGAATTGGACTGAATCTAAGTACAGCAATAACACCGAAGATTTATTCGTATGACAGGTTTGTTGGGTTTTTTTCCCCTCATGATACCTTGAGAGAGGTAGGCCTTGGTGAAATTTTCATAAATTTAATTATGAAATGGAACTTGGATCTCATCTTGTTCTATTTAGAACCTTTGGAATGCAGAGCTCCAATTTTTCTTTTACACCATGGAGAGGCATTAAACAATGATATCCCCTTTCTCCATATCCTTTTGTGCTCTGATGAAAAGATTGACCAATGCCGTAACGTTACAAAGCTAACAAGTGGAAATCTTGTCTCCTGTTTATTTTTCACCAACGATTTACTCTTTGTTGAAGCTTTGATTAGGCAAATGATTGAGATCATAGGTTATTTGGAATTGTTTCGTAATTCTTTAGGGCACCGGGTTAATAAGGAAGAAAAATTCTATATGTTACAAATGCATTTTTATAAAATAATTCATGTATGAAAAAATATTGTTGCATTTTTTAAACTTTTTTTTCCTCTCACCAACCATTATTGGTTCCGAAGCATTGGTAACAACTTTCGTACGAAAATATTCGTGCCAAAAAAGACCAGATCTTTTGTATATAAAAATGCAAATCACAATAGAACCAGGGAGCTTGGTTCAATCTTGTGTTTTTCACTAATAGAAGATCTTGACAAGTATTCAAGTGTTCCACTATTTGTATTATTGCATAAAAGGGTGAATAAGGACACCTATCACACTACCTACAGAACTCAGAACAAGGTCCTTCGGCCTAAAACGAGAAAAGCTTCCGCACTGGTTACGAGAATTCAGATTCATGCGCTTACATCTTTTTCTTGCAGGTGATAGTATAAAAATCTTTGAATGATTACCTCTATTTAGCTTCAAAATGACAATGTCAATTATACGTGAAAAATAAATTACCCTTAGATATTAAGCACTAAAGCTGCTACTCTTCAATGGAAGTAAACTACCATCTTCAAAATTCATAAATTTCCGACCCAATAAAGGGATTGCTTAAGAAACAAGAAGGGCATAAAGCAGTACTACTAAACGACCAATCCCATGAAATAGCTAATAATCAAAAGATCTACATATGTGTGGCTCTGCCCATCATCCAACATCTGGTGCTTCATCGCAAACTGCTTGATCAGCTTGTACCATTCTGTTCACCAGTATCACCCTTATTCGGTCTCCCACCACAACAGTAGAAGTGTGGAAGCCTGACACGACCACAACTTCTGCAGAAGAAGTGAAGTTAATTACTCATATCTGAGCCAAAAAAATATACAAATTTAACTTTTTTTTTATTATCTTTCTTAACAGCAGTATATACTAGACATGATCTATTAGGCAATAGTGCATTATGAATTTAGTAAACCTACCTATGTATGTGATGTGGAGACAATAGGCATGCATTATGAATTTTACCAGTGCAAGCCTGTCATAAATACTTCACGGGAAGAAGATGGTGGAACCTAAAAACATTTTGAAGTTTTCAACCCCACCCCCGAATTTTTTCTCTGTTCTCCCTCTTTATCTTAAGTTATTGCATTGGACATAGCAAGCTCAATACAAGTTTGGAATTCTATGATATACCTCATTAGTCATTACATTTAGAGTACAGTGAATCAGTTCAATCCTCTCCTTCAAATCTGTCAGTATAAAATCTGTGCCTCACACATTATACAATTCAGTGGATAGCTCTGTTTGCTCAAAAAATGAGAAATGGAAATGAAGAACCATTTTTTGAATCTTCCATTTAGGAAATAAGACCTAGAAATTGGAATCCAGTTGAGCAAAAGTTCACAGAGTGAACTTCTAACGATATCTAATACAATTTAACTATTATACAACGACAAAAATTTCATTCAAATCCCTGACATTCAAAGGCTCACTATAGCAAATAAAAAGAAATAACCAGAAATTTGCAGAAGATAAAAAATAAGAGTAAACATTACTGGAAAAAACAAACTAAAGCTTACTTGCATAGGACAAGAACAGGAACAGGTTTCAAAGCTTTTGGTCCATTTCTTATTCCTCTTTTATGGGGAGAAGTCTACATGCATGACAAACAATACCATTAGAAAAATGTAAATTGCATAATTGAAAGTTATTCAGTGTGCAAATTATTACACTCACATCAATTCAACTTAAAACATTACAATAGTAAAATTCAATATTTCTAACCTTCCTTTTAGGGACAGCCATGAGCTCCATAGAGTCAACAAAAGAGAAACTTGGGAAACTAAACTCAGGCAAAACGGGTTGTGGCGACCGAACCCCGAGATCGATGCTCCCAGCCAAAGGAGGAGATTGGGGCACGGAATGGATCCTTCTATTGAACCCTAAAATGCTACTCATTTTCCCTCCAGTGCCCCTGAGAATTGCGAATCTCGTTGCCATTGCTGTGGTTTAACAATATAACACCATGAAGCCATTGAAGATAGCGAGAGAAGAAATAAAAAAATTTATGGAGATTTTAAGTGAACGCGGGATATTGAATTGAAAAAATTATTGAAAATTGAACAATAGAAAAAAGATAATTGAAGTTGGGAGTGTTACCGAAATGAAACTGTGGAGGAACTGTTATGCTTGTAATCGATCGTTGGATAAAGTGAAGTCAAATATTGGTCGAAAGGACTGGAGTGTGCATCGAAAAACGGCGTTAGTTTGGGGCGGTGTTCATGATTGCTGCAAATCAAGTCACTGTTCTGTCAATTTCTAAACCCTAACACGATTGAGGAAGAAGACACTACGGGGAGTGCACGTGCTGCTTCAATTTTTATATAAATAAAATTATTAAAAAAAAAAAGATTTGGTGTTTTTTCTTTGAGAAAACTTTAAAAACTTTTCCCTAACTTTTCTCATAATCATTTATCTCTTTACCAAAAAATTTAATCATTTATCTTATTAGGGCAGTTATATTTACAATTTTTTTTGTTTACAAACTCTTACAAATTACACTATATTCTCCCGAGAGAATACAAACTTTTGCAAATCTCCCGGGAGAATATAGTGTAATTTATAAAAAAATTCAAAAAAATTTGTAAACAGATCATGTTCCTATCTAATTAGCTTAAAGTTTTTTATCACTTATCACCATAACCTAACTTGGGTAGTAAAAGTCATCTTCACTGACACACAAACTTTGTAAGCCTATCAATAATAACCCATATAGAATCATATCCAGCTTAAGTCTTGGGCAACACAACAACAAAATCCATAGAGATGCGAGGTTGAACAAACCATCAAGTGTCTGGTGCTCAATCTTAACTTTCTGACAGATTAGACACTTTTCAACAAACTTTGCAATGTCATTTTTCATACCTTATCACCAGAAATTTTCGTTTAAGTCATGATATATCTTAGTACCTCCTGGATGAATAGAGTATTGACCGTTGTGTGCTTCAGTCAACATATCATCCACTAACTGACCCTTGGGCACAATTATCCTTTCTTGATATCATTTAAAGCCATGACTATCAACATCTTTCTGACCTGTCATGGCCACAATGTCCCTATCAAATTGTTGAGCCTCTAAGATTCTCTCCAACAATGCATTCTGAATGGCAACTTTCTCAACTTCCAAGCTACCTCCGCCTTTACTTACCACCACACAATGGCGGACCTAGGAAAAATTCTTTATGTCCGCACATTTAGCGAGGTTGAAAATTTTTTTTTTGTTAAAACAATTTAGATTAACGTTTTATGTATAAGGTTATGAACTCGCTCATAATCTAGTTGCTTCCATAACAAATGCAGACAATAGTTTGATCAATCATTCCTCCCCTAAATCTTACCAATCCTCCAAAACAAATATTAGAATATACTCCAATACATCCATACATCATCATTCTATTTTATAGTGGTGAATAAAAAAGTCAACACTACCTATACAGAAGGCAAGTGACATCATTCGGCCTTTCTCTAAGATTAACTTATAAAATATCTTCAATACCTCTCTTTTTAGAAAAATGAAAAAGGATATAAAAGATGAAGAGAGCATGAGAATGGGTGTGCATTAAGTTTTCTCTCTAATCAATTTGCGTTGCTACGTTATTTTAATCATCTTTGTACGTTGCTACATTGCTACAATATAAGAGTAAATACTTTTTTTGTCTCTAACAAAAAATATCATTTACAAAAAAAAAATTATGCCATGACTTCAAAGTGAACATATTTTAATCCTTTTGAGGGACTAATATGGATTTTTTTTTTTTAAATTTGTGAGGGATCACGATTTTAATTAAATGGATCCACTTTAAATTTCTTAGGAACCTCAAGACTACTTTTTTTTATAAGGGACTAAAGTGGGGACCGAATTTTTTGTTAAGTACTTAAAATGGTATTTATTCGTAATATAAATATTGAACTAAAAGATAAATAAGAACGTGCAACACAAAAATTTTTTCCCAATTTTCATGTCCGCACTTGCGGACATGTGCGCCAACGTCGGTCCGCCAGTGCCACCACATTTAGATTTCTTAAGTTTTCAATCTACAGATATTCTTTAATCATTAGATTTGCGATCACAACAGATTTTCTGCTCAGGGCATCAACTACAATATTAGCTTTACCCGCATGGTATTTTAGTTCAAATTCATAGTCTTTCAGGAATCCCGTCCATCTTCTTTGCCTCGTGTTCAACTCTTTCTGATCAAATAGATACTTCAGACTTTTGTGATATTTATACACTAAGAAACTAATGCCATATAGAAAGTGCCGCCATATTTTCAAGGCAAACACTATGGCTGCTAGCTCTAGATCATGCATAGGGTAATTCTCCTCATGTAGTTTCAACTGCTTAGAAGCATACGCACCAACTCTCCTATCTTGTATTAGGACACATCCCAATTCCCCTAGGCATCACCATAGATCTCGAAAGTAGGCTCAGGATTAGGAAGGGCCAATATTGGAGAAGTCGTCAACTTTTCTTTTAGTACAAGAAAACAATCTTCGCACTCCTGAGTCCACACGATGGGATCTCCTTTCTAGTTAAGCAGGTCAATGGTAAAACCATTGTAGAAATCCCCTCAATAAATCTCCGGCAATAACCGGCTAATCCCATAAAACTATGAACCTCAAATACCGTCTTCGGCCTTTCCCAATCCATCATGGCTTCTATTTTACTAGGGCCCACTGCCACTCCATCAGCAGATATGACATGGCCCAAAGACTGAACATCAGACAACCAGAATTCACTTTTAGAAAATTTAGCATATATTTGATTATTCTTCAACACTTGCAGAACAATCCTGAGATGGTCCTCATGCTTCTTGTTATTCTAAGAACAGACCGAAATATCATCTATAAATACAACCACAAACTGATCCGGATATGGCTTGAACAAATGGTTCATACAGTCCATAAACACTGTCGGAGCATTAGTGAGACCAAAAGGAATTACCTGGTACTCATAATGTCCGTATTTAGGCCTGAATGTAGTCTTCGGGATATCATCTGACTTAAACCGAATCAGGTGGTAACTTGACCTCAAATCAAATTTTGAGAAGGCACAAGCACCCCTTAACTGATCAAGCAAATCATTTATGTGAGGGAGAGGATACTTGTTCTTTACAGTTACTTAATTTAATTGTTGTAGTCGGTCACAAGTCTCATGGTTCCATCATTCTTCTTAACAAATAACACTAGTGCTCCCCATGGGGACACACTCGATCGGATGAACTGATTAGCCAACAAGTCCTTAGTCTATTTCTTCAATTCAATTAGTTCCAGAGGAGATATCCGATATGGAGCCATAGAAATGGGCCCACACCAGACATCAATTCAATGGAGAACTTTATTTCTCTCTTTGGTTGAAGATGTGGAATCTCATTGGAAATACATTCATGAATTCGTTTACAATTGGGATATCAACAATCTTATCTTGAGTACTGCTCGCTAATCTTCCCAACCATTTATAGCCCAATGCTCCCTCCTCTAAGGCTCGTCTAGCCTAATGTATTGATATACAAGGAGAAGAGCTAGTAGCAGACTCTTCAGATAACATCACCAGTTTCTTACCACAGCATCACTGCACAATTTTTAGAAAGTCGGTCTATACAAGATAACCTAAAGACTAATCATGGGTAGACAGATGGAGTCAATTACATAATATCGGCCTTCATACTTAAATTCAACATCCTTGCATATATATGAAGTACTACACTTTTCCCTCGTAGCCGTAGTCACTTTCAAAGGAGGAGACAATTTATACATTGGCAAAAAATAAAGTTATAAAAATTAATTTTTTTTAAGGATAAACACTTTTCCCTTTTTTTTAAAGGCCTAAATCTTAACCGGTACTAAAAACCTATTTGGGTCCTCTTCTAAAACCGGTTCGGTTAAGAACCGGTTCTAAAGCTTTATAAACATAAGCTAGACCGGTTCAAACAGGTTTTGGGAAAAACTCTAATAACGAAAAGTTTTTTTTTTATAATGACGAAAAAAGATTTTGAAAAGTAAAAGCTCCTATCACCAGTTTCTTACCACAGCATTTTTTTTCTAGAATTGTGTGTTTTTTTAAATGAAAGTGATAAAGATAGAGAGAGATTATTTTACATAATATGTGCTTTTAAGTAATTTTATATATGAAAAATTTGTGTAATTTCCAAATAGCTTTTACTTCTTTTTTTAAGCTCTTTTTTTTAGCTTTAATTTATAAGTAGCTTCTAGCTTAAAATTTTTGTCCAAACTCTCTTTTTTTTTTTAAAGATAAAAAATATAAACTTAACTTGTTTGTTAAATTGGTTAGACTGAAAATGTTACGTCATAGATCTCTTGATGAGATGCAAAATTACATTTTATGTTTTATATCTTTGAATTTATATTTTTATTTGATATAAATTAGTTCTAATTAGGTTTTTAAAATATGCTATGTTCCGTATGTCCTTTTTTTTAATGGTTTTTTATTTTTATTTTTCAAGTGACCTTAGAGAATTTGTGGTAATCCGGCCATATTCTTTTTCCTAAAAATAAAAATAAGTGAAACCCATTTAATATTAAGCATAAATCTTCGGTACTGGATTACTAAATAAATTTCCTCCCCAAAAGACTACACCCAGTTTAAATTTACATAGGTGTGGTGGACTAAGTCCTCCTGCATTTCATAATGAATATATAATGTACACAAAATGTTACATATTGACTCGGACTTCTTAGCGTGATTGATTCAAATTTACGTTACAGCTGATATTTACATTTAAGGCAAAGTACCACACCAAAATTAAGTGGATGAAATGCTGTCATCTCTTCAAGGCCCATTTTTTATCAATATCAGAGAAAACAATCTCCTGACAACGTAAAAGTCCACTGGCTCCTCCAAAGCACAACCATCTCTCACTACCCTTGTTCATGTTCCATCTCACTCTATGGAATGCTACAATTTTGGGAGGAAAAGCTTCAGGTATACTCTCAACATCTGACTTTTCATTATCAACCGCTGGAGTATTTGTTGACACATCACCTCCGCATACAAGAGCTGTGCTTTCTGCTTGTTTTTTCTTGCTGGTACCACTCAATTTTGGTCTTTTTGACGGCCCCACAGAAGACAATGCTTCCTCAGATCCAGATTCCAAACCCAAATTGTTACCATCACAGAGGGCTGCAACAAATTGAAGACTTGATAAATATTCTATTCTCATAAACTATAGCAATTAATCATATTAGTATCAAATCATAATTAATCAAGGCTGACCTAAAGTCTGAGAATCAGAAGCTTTTGCCATTTTATTATTATTTGCACTTTTGTTAATTTTTGACTTGGATAATAATTCTCGGAAAGATTCAGCATGCCTGCTCCTTTCATATGACTTCCTCAGCGGGAAAGGAGAGTTTGATACTGGAGTATTGATAACGAGAGTTGATTCCTCCTCAGTTACCGATCCACACAGAAAAAATGGGACTCGATTGCGTGAACCATCTGTATCCAATCCTTTAGTAGTAAGCTGAGTACAATAAAAGAAAAAAAGCTCAGATTTTTTAATTTTTTTTTTTTTTTTTTTTTTTTGGGGGGGGGGGAAGGGTTATAGAGAATATTCATATGCAAATAAGCAAGGATTGCAGTTATAATTTTGAAAAAAAATTAGTTACAAAATTTGAGGAATACTTTCTCACAACTGTACTTTTAACATAGATTATAAACCGGAGTCCTCTCTCAAATTCTTGTTCCTTAACAAAACATCCAGGTCTCACAGTTTTAAGAGAATATAAGGTTGTCCATCAGCCATCAATAACAGTCGTAAGGCAAGCGGATTATTTCTTTAAAAGGCTCTATGTCCTGATATTGCTTCACATTTAACTTATTTTGTATTGGTTTAATTGAACATTTAGTCCCTTTATAATGTTCAATGTGTGATTCTGGTTTCCCAATAATTTCTTGCAGCAATTAAATTCTCCGGTTTTTGTAACCGTAAAAACCAGGTGCCTATGACAATCTGGACACTTTACTGAGCAAAGCATCTTAATAGACTCACTGACGACTTTAATTTATTCAAATGTCATTTTATATTTCATCTATTTGCATTGGAGGATTAAAGACAGAAGGTCCTAATTTTTTCAATTACAAAATTGGAGGAATTGATATTTGCAAAAAATTATTGGTGGACTAAAATCATAGATTGACCATAGTAAGAAGAACAAAAGTGCAATTAAGCCTTTTGTATTTTTTAAGTAACCTATTCAAGGCTAGACGCTATCGACCTTCATCTTACATTTATGTTTTCTGGATTAGAGAAAATCATCATGGGTTGTCAATATTTATATCTGTATAATACGTCTTACACTCCTAATTCTCAAGTCCAACACAAGAAACAAGACAGCCTCTAGTCCAATATATATGCTAATAAAATTGGGCCATTAGTCCCATAAATGAGTGCAGCCAAGCAACAAAAGCCTTTCGCCAGGATTTGCTACTAGATTTACAGGATTATGAGCTGAATATGTCAAAGATCAACTCCCCTAAACATTTTAAGTTATCAAGTGAAGGAAAGTTTATATCATTGACATGAGTCCCCTCTCTCGAGAGCATTTTAGGCTTGAAGTATTAACAATGCATAAGCCCGTTTTTCCTTGTATTGAAATTCAACTTAATTATAAAAGATTGAGGACTATGAGGATCAAACTACCATGCCAAAAAAATAGGTGTAGCCAATTGCAGGTTATCTCCAACAAAATGTTAAGACTGACCTGAAAACGGATGGCAGTTCCATCAGCACAGCAATATGCAACCATGCCTAACATAATAAAATAAAACCCATCATCTACTTAATAATAAGTAATGACCTTTTCACCAAAAAAAAAAATAAGTAATGACCTGCATTGTTTAAGTGGCTCATTATGATATTTAAAAAACTTAACAGTAACAAAATTATCATTACTACATAACTTGCTTGCTGAGAAAAACTAACAGTTACCTTTGATAGGGTAAGATTGATAGTACATAAGTTTTTCTATGCCTAAATTTTTCTAAAAGTAACGAGATTCAATAATGATGACGTCAATAAAGTAGTGCATACCAAAAAAGTGTAATTCACAGGTCCTCTAATGGTGTTTCTCACAAACACTCAAACACACAAACAAGTCTCTGAATATACCTCTTTGAATTACTGTATCTTTTTCAAGCCTTACAAACAATGGTTTACATGGTGCTATTTAAAAACATTAGCAAATGATAATGACTACCTAGGAAAACTAAAACATTAATTGTCCACTAACAATTTCCTAAGGGACACACCCCTTCACCACAAACTCTTCATTTTCTATTTTCTTTAATTAAATAAAGTTTAAACCCAACAAAACTCCCCCTTAAACTTTAATATCTCTACCGTCCTTCATTTCCATCTTCTTCTTGCAATTTTCAAACAACAACGTCGGCAGGGGCTTTGTGAAAATATCTTCAACTTGATCTCGGCTTGCAACATGAGTGAGCTCCACCTTTCCTTCTTTGACTTGATCTCGGATGAAATGAAACTTAACATCAATATGCTTACTCCTCTCATGATTAACCAGGTTCTTTGCTAACTCGATCGCAGATATGTTGTCAACTCGGATCTCGGTGGGACCGACTTGCTCTTGCTCCAATTTGCTCAATAGATTTCTCAGCCAAATTGCATGACAAACACACCAGGAAGCAGCAACGTACTCGGCTTCGCATGTAGATAAAGTCACAATGGGTTCCTTCTTCGATACCCACGTGAAAGCCGTGTTTCCCATGAAAAACACATAGCCAGCCGTGCTCTTCCTGTCATCAACATCTCCACACCAGTCACTATCCGAGTAGCCTGTCAGCTTGTACTTGTCCGACTTCGAATAATGAAGTCCTTGTGAGATTGTTCCTTGAACATATCTTAAAATCCTCTTTGACGCCTTCCAATGGGTATAGCTCGGCTCTTCCATAAATCGGCTTATTATTCCAAAACTCAGACACAGATCCAGCCTTGTACACGTCAAGTACCTCAGACTTCCAACTAGACTACGATAAACACTCGGATCTACCTTTTCTCCTCCATCATATCTTGAAAGTTTAACGCCGGGTTCCATGGGGGTTGAAACTGGGTTGCAATCGCTCATTTTGAACTTCTCTAAAATTCCTTTAGCATAGGCTTTCTGAGAGACGAATATCCCGGATTTGTCTTGTCTGACCTCCAGACCAAGAAAGTATCTCATTAGACCGAGATCCGTCATCTAGAACTCCTTCGTCATTTTCTTCTTAAAATCTTGAATCACCCCTTCATCATTACCCAAGAAAATCAGATCATCAACATATAGAGAAACAAGTAGGATTTTACCTCCTTTCTTCTTTATGTATAGTGCGTGTTCATACGGACATTGTTCAAGTCCATCCTTCTTGAAGTAATTGTCAATTCTTGTATTCCAGGCTCTTGGGGCCTGCTTCAACCCATACAAAACTTTCTTCAGTCTCAATATTTTTCTTTCTTGTCCGGCTTTCATGAATCCCGGAGGTTGTTCCAGATACACCTCCTCCTCGAGTACTCCATTTAAAAATGCCGACTTCACGTTCATCTGATAGATCGGCCATCCGAACTGGGCTGCTTGAGAAATTAACAGCCTGATTGTCTCCATTCTTGCTACGGGCGCTAACACCTTGTCATAGTCAATGTCGACCTTCTGCTTGTACCCTTTCGCCACTAGCCGAGCTTTGTATCTTTCGATTTCCCCCTTAGCGTTCATTTTCTTCTTGTACACCCATTTCACACCAATGGGCCGACTTCCTTTGGGAAGCTCGGCTAACTCCCATGTCTTGTTCTTTTCTATTGCTTTAATCTCCTCCTCCATGGCTGATTGCCATTTCTCATCTCGGATTGCTTCTTCAAAACTCACTTCTTCAGAATCTGCCAACAAACATACCAGGTGTGCTTCACTGGTGGAATCATACAGATCTTGTAGACTCCTCATCCTTGGTTGTCTCAACTCCTCTTCACCATCAGAGACTTCAGGGTTTGCCGGGATATGGGTCGAAGGTTGTCCGACCTCAATTGATCTATTTCCGGGTTCCACATTGACCCCGGATGGACTACTCCAGTCCCAAGCATCTTCTTCATTCACCTTCACATCTCGGCTAACCAACACCTTTTTATTGACGGGATCCAACAACTTGTATCCCTTCGTCTTCTCATAATATCCAATAAACACAAACTTCTTACTCTTATCTTCAAGCTTCGTTCTGAGCTGGTCCGGTATGTGTGCATATACAACACTACCAAAAATCTTGAAATGAGCCACTGATGGCTTTAGACCACTCCATGCTTCTTGTGGGGTTTTATCATTCACACTTGAATGCGGACATCTATTCTGCACGTACACAGCACATTGTACGGCTTCTCCCCAAAACTCCTTAGGCATATTCTTAGTCTCCAACATAGAATGCACCATATCCAAGATAGTTCGATTCTTTCTCTCAGCAACTCCGTTTTGCAGTGGTGAGTACGGCGCGGTTAAGAACCGCCTTGTCCCGTGTTCTTCACAATATCTTTTAAAGGCCGTTGAAATGTACTCACCACCTCGGTCAGAACGGACCGACTTGATGTATCTCCCAGTTGCATTCTCTATCATTACTTTAAAACTCCTAAATGCCTCTAGCATCTCGGATTTTTCCTTCAAAAAATACACCTAAGTCTTTCGACTAAAATCATCAATAAAAGTTACAAAGTACTTCTTACCACTGAAGGACCCCAGAGTAATGGGTCCACACAGGTCGGTATGTATCAATTCCAGAGGCTGCTTAACTCGGTATCTTGTCATCCTTTGAAACGGGCTCCTCGCATGTTTTCCCAATACGCAGTCCTCACAAAATTTTCCTTCAGAGTTAATCTTAGGTAGTCCCACTACCATGTTCTTCTTCATCAGCTCGGCTAGACCACCGTAATGAAGGTGTCCAAACCGTTGATGCCACAGAGACATCTTATCCTCCACCTCGGCTTGTAGACAGCCGACCTCCATGCTCCTTAAACTCAACTTGTACATTCTGTTTTTCTCCATCTAAACTCGGGCTATCAGACGCCCTTGTTTGTCTTTCAACAGCAGAACTCGGTCTGTCATTAGAACCGAGTAAGCTTTCTCCATCAACTGTCCAATGCTCAGAATATTGCTTTTGAGCTCAGGCACGTAATACACGTCCTGAATTGTACCAACTCGTCCATCCCTTTGCAAGAAGAAGATCGTACCACGACCTTTCACATTAATTTTGGACGCGTCTCCAAAAGAGACATGTCCGGCTTCCACCGTTTTCAACTCTTTGAACAAATGTTTGTAACCACACATGTGGTTACTGGCACCAGTATCCAAGTACCACTCCGTCTCAGCCTTCGAGCTAGTTTCACCATGTGCTAACCATACTTGTGAATAGCCCCGCTTTAGCACGCTATAGCGGAGTTGTGTTGCGGTGCAGCGGTCGACCGCCACAAACCGTGCCGCTACGGTCAGGCGAAGTGTAGCGGATGTAGCGGCTGCTATTGCGGCTGAATCGCGGTGCTATTGCAGCACCGCTACAGTAGTTTCTACAATAGTGTTCTCGTCGTAAAAGGAAGAGATTTACAACTTAGATACAAGTGAAAGTGCAGATGAAGATTTGGATATTCATGATTTCGATTATGATTAGTTCCTTAAGTTCTTTGATTTTGACATTTCACTTAAGTGGCAGTTTAAATTTTGACTAATTTTGCCACTTTATTTTGTTCTGTTAAGTTATTTGAGACTTTAATTCCTTCAATTTGCTTATGATTTGAATTTTAATGTTTGAGATCATTTATGTTGAGTTTGAGATCCTTCAAATTTGTTGTTTGTCACTTTTTCATATTTTAAGTTTTATATTTGTGGAATACAATTTAGTGCATCACTTAAGTACACTTTGCACAGTAGCGTTGTAGCGCTACCCGCTATAGCGCTATAGTAGTTTGGAGGGTCAGCCGCTACGCTTTGCTATCCGAGATTAATAAGTATGGTGCTAACATCAGAACTCCATCTTTTATTTCTCCTTCTGCAGTGAGGTTTGAAGCCTCGTCAACTCTTCTTTCATCTCGGCAATCCTTAGCGAAATGTCCAACTCGGCCACAGTTGTAGCATCTGTCCGAGTTGCAATCTCTTGCGTAATGACCATACTTGCCACACTTATGACATTCTACATTACTTTGGTTCGACCACCGACCTCTTCCACCTCGGCCGTGTCCTCTACATCTCCAGTTTTGCTTACTCGTCTCAGCTCTTTCTTCATGCTTCACCTCCTGACTTCGGCCTCGACCACCTCGGCCATTTCCACATCCACCTCGTCCACGACCTCTACCTCGGACATTCTGAGAGTAGAGCGTCTTTTCATCCTTAATTGTTGCTTTTGTCTGGAGTGTTTGCTCCAGTGTCTCTTTCTTCTTCTTTTTCTTGCGCTGTTCATGCGCCTCAAGAGAACCTGCTAGCTCTTCAACAGAAAGCGTAGCCAAGTTCTTAGACTCCTCAATTGCACATATCACGTTTTCGAAGTCGTCGGTCAGCGACCTCAGAATTTTTTCAACGACTCTAGTTTCAGATATCTCCTCACCATTCTGTTTTAACTGATTTACCACGGCTTGAACTCGGGTGATGAACTCGGATACACCCTCTGAATCTTTCATCTTCATTCCTTCCAACTCGCCACGTAGAGTTTGAAGTCGGACCTGCTTAACTCGGTCAGCTCCTTTATAGACATTCTCCAAGATGTCCCACGCTTCCTTTGACGTCGTCGCACTCACTATCTTCTCAAATCCGGACTCATCTACAGCTCGGAAAAGCATGTATAAGGCCGCCTTGTCCTTCGCACGCGTCTCTTTCAACGCCTTGGTTTGAGCTGCTGAAAAACCTGCAGTGGTTGCAGGTTTTGCAAAACCTTCATGGATAACCTCCCAAGCATCCTGGGATCCGAGCAGAGCCTTCATCTGAATGCTCCAATTCACATAATTCGCCTTTGTCAGGCGGGGCAACGGCATACTGGAAGTGCTCACACTCTCCATTGCTCTGATACCAATTTGTAATTCACAGGTCCTCTAATGGTGTTTCTCACAAACACTCAAACACACAAACAAGTCTCTGAATATACCTCTTTGAATTACTGTATCTTTTTCAAGCCTTACAAACAATGGTTTACATGGTGCTATTTAAAAACATTAGCAAATGATAATGATTACTTAGGAAAACTAAAACATTAATTGTCCACTAACAATTTCCTAAGGGACACACCCCTTCACCACAAACTCTTCATTTTCTATTTTCTTTAATTAAATAAAGTTTAAACCCAACAAAAAGTACCTGTTATACGTGACACTTGAACACTCCAAATGGCAGAAGATGAATACGAAGAACTGTGCATCCCAGGTTGCTTTTTCCCATTGTATGTAGTCCCACTTACAGGGAGATCATTAGCAGCCTTCGCCAAATTAATGGTTCTCATTGTTCCATCCTCAAAGGACATAATGATGCAACTATAAAGTATAGCAAAATAGCTCTGGGTTAATCAACATGATGAGCTCAGACAGCATTTGATCCAGTTAAAATCATGTATTACCTTGGATTTGACAGCCAATCCAGACTGTATATGATTCTTGGCGCAGGATGGAGGCTCCTCAAAGGACGAAATGGATTACTACAAATAAATTTGCATTCATAAAGCAAGGAAACAATAAAACTAATTACATATGAGCATATAGATAGTACAAAATAATTTTGCCTCAACAGTTGATATATTATGCAATGCTCACAATATGAATGCAAATGAACTGAGATCACATTCTTGAGGATACAGGATTAAAAAAGACAGATGTATCTTCTATCTTTATATTCACAAGTCAAAGCTTCATCAGCAGTCCAGCACAAGGTTCTTGAAGAGAATAATACTTGCTTACTGTAAAGTGTAAAAACAGCTTTACAATGAGTCATAAACTAGGATAGTGTACAAAGCAATTTAGCTAGGTTCTACTGTCAAAGTGTCAACAAAAATTCCAAATTCCTACTTACCTTCCATAGCAGTAAATTAAGGGCCCAATTGTTTAAGCTTTTTTCATTAAAAAGCATGTCTAAAAAAATTAAATAATTAAATGTTTTTCAAAATATAAGCAAAAACATAAAAAGAGTTGTTTCGCTTTTCGTAGAAGCCCAAAAAAATAGCTTATGGAAAAAAAAAGTTCTACAAAAAGATATATTATAAAAGCACTTTTTTCAAAGCTTATACAAATGGGCTCTAAATTCTATTGCCAAATAAAAGCAATTTTGTTCACTGGTCAAATGCCACAAAAAAGTGCTTTTAAGTAGGAAAAAAAGTCCCTTTATATTACCAACAACCATGGGTTCAAGTGACAAAGAATTTTTCCCCTTAACTAGAGGTATCAATAAATCGGTTGAAAAATCCAAAAAAAAGGGTTCTTTTATGTTGTTTAACGGCACATGCAAACAGTATAAGAAACCATCAGTTTTAATTTACAATGAAGCTGCTATGAGCGATAATACTAACGTTAGACTAAACATGCATTACTACCAAATGTTGTTAGAAAGTTAAGGTTACAATGTTATTAGTTTTATCGTATTAATGGTATTGCACTATAATATGCAACCAACAACAACCAAAGCCTTTCTCACTAGTAGCACTACAACACTATAACATATATAATGAATATTATTGAGAGCCCCTTTTCCTTCTTTTCCACATAAACACTATAATTTCATCATGTTATTAGAGCAATACGATCTTCATCTTCTGTGATCTAATCCAATCACTATTCCGCTAAAGTTTCCAAAATATGAGTAAAGAACCAATTAACCCAAAAGCTTAAGCTATTGGGTGATGTTATATTAATGGTTTTTTTTATACATCTCTAACACGTCCCATCACACGAGAACCCATTAGACTTGAAGGGTGGATGATGTATTAGGCCCAGACTACCTGTGCTAAGAAATTCCACAACAGAAAGTGGAGGACGTGAGGATCGAATCCGTGACACTGAGGCTTTGATACCATGTAAAGAATCAATTCAACCCAAAAGCTTTAACTATTGGGTGAGGTTACATTAATGGTTTTTTATATATCTCTAACATTTGGTTTTCCTCTGTTTACCTACTGTAGTTTCTGGTGACTCACATTTTGTAGTAGCTTTCCCACTACCTGTCGGAGTGTCGAATTACTTTTCCAGCCAAAATCCCTCCAGACTAGCTTGCTCACCCATTCTGATGAAGCACAGACCTGTTTGGCCCATCCGCTCACTGGAAACTTGCTAGAATATTAGGATTAGAACAGTAGGGTTATTATGTTATTAGTCTTATTGGGCTAGGCTTGTAATACTTGACTTATGATAGTATTTGGAATTACATCTAATACACACTCGGAGTATTATTTAGCCTCCTTTTTCTCTTTTCCTCCTCTTCCGCCTAAACCATATAATCCCAATACTTGTGATGCTCAATTGCTCATGCTCCTAAACAAAAAATATTTGTGCTCTAAAGAAATTGCAGCATGTGCCAATTTTTTCCATACTTTAATTCAAAACTATAACACCATAACATAGAAAAATTGAAGAGGAATTGCTTTTGCACCTACGGTGTCATTGCCATCTTTTTCTTTCTTTCTTTTTTTATTATGTGTATTGCAGGCTTCTAGTACCTGAACCAACCATCAACTTTGGAGGGCCACAAGGTCAATAGCATGCTTCTATAATGAATATTATGTTTTAAAAAAAAGAAATATATTACTTAGTTATTTATTAGCTTCCAGCTTGTGTTTCTTTTTCTTTATAATGAAAACGAGATAACTTTGTAAATGGGAATGGATCCTCACATGACTAGGTTATGTGAAATGATCTCAACCGTTCATAGACAAATCAACAATTATTCTTTCCTGACTCTCCATCTTAATGCATTCTCTCTCGCTCTTGTCACCATTAATTTGTCAATGGACAGTTAATATCATCTCACATGACCTGGTTATGTTAAATGAGCAATGAGAGGATCCATTTCCCTTTGTCAATAGATATGCTAAAAAAAATTGAGAGGCCTGCACAGATATTTTCTGATCATGGTGGCCTTGTAAGGTAAACTCAGGGAGCTCAATGTATCAATATCATTTGTTTATGACGTGAGCGCGTGACAAATGTTTTGGTTCTCAAGGATTATTTAATGGTTTTGGATTGGAAGTTCTGGTGTTTGGGCTAGCTCCAGAAGAATGAAGTGGTAAAGAGAAACATTGCAGATCTACATTCAGAGAGCATAGCATAGCATATCAATGTTCCAGATCCACCCACCAAGTTGATTAGCTGGAGTTCTAAGAAGATACCAAAGTTGGCTAGAATTTGTGAAAGAGAGAGATTATCAGCAATAATTAGAATCACAGAAAAATGTAAATGGGACAATGTGCAAAACAAGAAGCCCAGAAGCGGAAACAAGAAACAATCAAGAATTTTAGTTCACATTGAGACATTTTCAGATTCTAGTCGTTGCGTCAGTTCTCATAAAACTGGATAAGTCACGTGACATGAGTCAACTCAAAACCAGCCGATCACAAGATTCATACTGGCCTGTTACATAATCAAGTTACATGCTGCTCAAATTGGTCAAGATACCGGTTCACCAGTTTGCTGGTCTCGGCCAAGTTTTATAACATTATGTGATTTAATTGCATCCTCATTTGTAAAAAAAAAATTAGTATGAAAATTATATTCTATTAAGATGGAATGCAACATTACAAATAAAGATTGATGTCTAAAATGAACTAAAAAGAAATAACATAACAAAGTAAACAAACAAAAAAGAAAAAGGAATAAACTCACCGTAGGTCCCAAAACTTAAGGCCTTCATGTCCAGCGGTTACTATTATATTAGAACTCTCTGGATCACTGAAATATTATAACAAATCACATATCCCATTCAACATTATGAAGGTAAAAGAATGAACAAAGGACGTAAATACAGATGAATTTAGATATATGATATTTGCCGATGGAAGAAACTAATGCCTTGTTTATTGTAGCAATCTTCATGAAGAAAACAAGGGTGCATGTATACACCATGGAAAAAAAATGATTGACTTGCAAATTATGTCCAGACACACATGATGCTATTTTTATTACTTTTTAATAGGAAAGAGTTTGATTAAGAAGGAAAGAAGTCAGTCACATGAAAGAGAATTGATATCCTCTGGGCATGATAACACAAAAGAGGAATAAATCAATCTCTACAATGATTTCAAAAGCACACAAACACACGTATTAAGGAAATAAGTTTTACAAATTTTCTGAAAGACTTGTTTAGATTAGGTTGTAGCTGGCATATCTATTAGAGTAATTTTATTCAACAAAGAGATAAGACAGAGAAGCAAAAAATCATAAATACATGCAGAATAATTCTTTATAATCTACACAGAATTTAATTCTTCCAAATTCGTATAAAGATATACAATAAAAGCTATATAGATTCTATACAATCAACCATCATGCCACGGCTGAGAAATTTCAATCATTACTAACCCTTCAAATGGAGCCCAGGCAACTGTTCTAATAGGAACCGTATCCCCACCGAAACAAAGCACAGGCTTTGTATCTGCAGATGAGCAAATGAGACAATAAACAACAAAGTATATCTAGTAAATTTATTTCTCAACACAGCTTCCTTCCCTAACAACCAAATAGGTAATCATGAGACATGCATCAGGTAACAAAAATATTACCATCACATTTTGAAGAAGCATTTGCAGAGAATTTCCACAAAGCAACCTAAATATGAAGCAAATTATATTAGTACTGAAATATATTGTGAAAAAAGATTTCAGATGACAATATACTGGTATTTTAACTAAACAATGAAATGAGAAACATAATAAATTATAGATGCACAGTTATTACAGAAAGATGAAGAAGGGGATAAAAATTAAAAAAAAAATTAAAATGTGTTATCCCTTTTCCCTAGTAATCAAACTTCATGGGAAAATATATTTCCAAATTAAAGCAAGGTAAAGTTCAATTTAGAAAAGGCAAAGCACAGAAAATTGAAGAACATTTAGTGAATATTATACCGTTCCATCATGGCAGCCAGCAAGTAGATAGTCATGAGAGGGCGTAACTGACCACTCCACTGTTAGTGGAATGCTGTGAGATAAAACAATGGAGTAAATAAAAAATCATCATGTAAATTCAATAACATTCTGCAGCTGCATCAATTAAACCAGCAGAAGCCAACAAGTCAATAACACTATATTCCAATAATCCAACGAGCCACCTTTTTCTAGTGATTCCAGCTTTTAACATCTTCCACATTGAATGAAGAGCAGAGGATTAAAAATAGTGTAAAGAACCAATTCAACCTAAAAACTTAAGCTATTGGGTAAGGTTACATTAATGGTTTTATATATTTCTAACAAATAGCAACTTTTAGTTCAGTAAAAAAAGTCTTAATATAACATGTTCTTTTAAAATGCACAAGGACTTCCCTCCCTCCTATCCTCGTTTTTTTTATTTTTTTTATTTTTATAACAAGTTATTTTAAAATGCATATTTTAAAACACTATACAGGGATGTAAATTGGTCACGCACATTGGAGTTTTTCAACCCAAACCTGAAAAACATCACACCAACCACAACAGGAATAATATTACTTTTTTTCTTTTTTTTTTGATAAATGGAATAATATTACTTTACCTGAATGCAAATATCCAAATACTTCTATACAAAACAATCACACATACACAATCAGAACCTGAATTAGAGTCCCATTATTTATAAATGACATTATATACAAATTTATATTATGAAAAATAAGAGGGTTATTTTTTCAAAAAACAAAACATATGATGAGTTCATAAATTTTTATTGAGTTTAAAAAAAATAACAATATTACTGTTTGAACTTGGTTCATTTAAATTTGCTTTAAGAGTAAACTAATGAAAATTAAGCATTAAGAAAGCATGCACTTATGACCAAAAGTAATATCTTTTAATTTTATAAAATAATTTATATTGATAATTGCAGATATATAGGATATGCTTAAAAAATTACAACTAAAATCACAAAATAAATCTAATTAAAATGAAATGCTTCAAAAAATTTTGTAAATATTTGTGTATGCAACAATAAGTACTTTTGATAAAATGGGTTCATTTATTTTATTTTTTTAAAATTGTGTTTACTTCAAATTTGTTTATCTAATTATTAAACAAACATAAATGAATTTAATTTAAATTTCTCTGAATTTTTTTCTTCAGCGATTGAATTTGTTCATGATTTATTTTTTTTAAAAAAAAGTAGATGGGTTTGAAGTCCACACAAGAAGGAGGAAGCATACCTTTGGAAGCCACCACGCTTCAACCTTGAGCATTTAAATACCGGCTCCAATTTTATAAAGCGTGGATCAGTGCCTTCTTTATGCATATAAATTGCTCTCAATACATGAGGAAGAGGAACCTCCCACCTGCAATTGACAAGTATAATGAAGCAACAACAAAAGCAATCTCATCTAAGTCAAAATGTTCCTCAAAAGTCAAAACCACTGATACCAGATAAAAGAAACTCACTTTTGTGGGGAATAATCAATCAATTTGTCATTCAAAAGGAACAAGTTTTATCAATTTATCAGTGGCCTCTCTATTATAAATAATTCCTTAGAAACATTGAAGAACAATTCTGTGGAATATCTACAGGCAGTAGTGAAATTTATGATAAAGTTAAGAAAGAACAGTATCATTTGAAATTACACAAGATATTATTAAGTTAATAGTGAGTGACAAATTCTGTTATAAAAAGAAAAATACTGTCCTTAGAGGAAAAATGTTTAACTCAGAAAGGAGTAGAATTATATTGGAGATTGTTAATTGATTTAGATATTAGATTGTTTAGATATTGGAGATTGTTAGGATCTTAGAGATTCTGTTTGTAACTATAGATAATATTTGTTTAGGAGTTTAGATATTGGAGATTGTTAGGATCTTAGAGATTCTGTTTGTAACTATAGATAATATTTGTTTAGGAGTTTAGATATTGGAGATTGTTAGGATCTTAGAGATTCTGTTTGTAAGAGTTTGTTTTGCTCCTCTTTCCAGTACGTAGCCTTTGTATTGGTTTGCCTATTTAAAGGCTTCTTTTGAATATAATAGTAACACAATCAAAATACCAAGTTTATTTTGGTATCAGAGCATTCCTGATAAACCACGCTTTCCGCAAAGTTTGTGAAGACAAGTGTGAAAGCTAGCCCTACGAGTATGGCCAGAGAAGGAGCCAGCAAGTTGAAGCCGTCGGACCCGGCGTCCCCGTATCACCTGGCAAACTCAGATAGCCCAGGCATTTTGCTTACAACTGTATTGCTGCGCGGAGAGGCCAACTACGAAAATTGGGCTAAGCTCATGAAAAACGCACTTAAGGCCAAAAATAAGTTGGGATTCATAACCGGAGTCGTGAAGAAACCAGACGAGGAAGACGCAGAAGAATGGCGAGCTTGGGAGATGTGTAACTCGATGATCAATGGCTGGATACACAACACCATTGACCCAAAGCTCCAACCATTCATCAAATGCTTTGATGAGGTGAAGGATCTTTGGGACGACCTAAAAGAAAGGTATGCTGTGGAAAATTTCTCCCGTCAGTACCAGCTCAAAACGAGCTTGGCTAATATAAAACAACTTGGCAGCAGTGTGGGAGAATACTACACAAAGCTGCGAGGAATATGGGACGAGCTTGAAGGGAGCAAAACTCGCAAGGCGTGTGCATGTGGAGATAAATGTGCATACGCGAAGGAGACTGAAGAAGAGAGGGAACATGACCGAGTCTACCAATTTCTTATGGGTTTGGACGAAGCCATATTTGGCAACTTACGGTCACAAATATTGAATAGCTCGCCCCTGCCTTCTGTGAACAAAGTGTATGCCACGGTTACACAAGAAGAAACTCACCGTAACATAGCACGTAATCAAGAAGAAAGAGCGAACGTGGTGGGCTATGCATCGCGTGTTGAATCCAAGGAGAAGATGGAGAAAACAGTGAAACGTGTGCCCTTTGAGAAACAGACTGAACGGCAACGTGTGCCATTTGAGAAACAGACTGAACGGTTCCCATGTCCTCACTGTGGAAAAACTAACCACGATCCTTCCAAGTGCTGGAATATCATTGGATTCCCACCAAATAGAACCGGTGGACGAGGGCGAGGAAGAGGACGTTCGGGGGGACGTTATATGCAGGAGCATGCGCATGCAGCGGTGACTTGGGATAACAACCAACGTGTGATGTCTCAGCCATCTGACACCCCGCAGCAGGTCACTACAAACTCGATGCTGACACCAGAAATTGTCAACAAGTTGATGGCACTGATCGATCAACCACGGTCATCAAGTGAAAAACTCTCTGGTAAGAATACTCATATCCAATGGCTTGTGGACAGTGGAGCCTCTCGTCACATGACAGGGTCCTTAAACCTTTTACAAAAAATCACAAATATTCAACCTTTGTGTGTAACCTTGCCAAACGGATCTGTCACGTGTGCAAAAAAGGAAGGAACTGTTGTACTTGATGGACAATTAGATCTGGAAAATGTGTTATATGTGCCTCAATTGAGATGTAACCTGATTTCCGTCTCGCAATTGTTGAAACACAACAGAAATATAGTGACGTTTACTGATAAAAGTTGTTCTTTGCAGGACCTAATGCTGAAGAGGGAGATTGGTTTGGGTGAACTTAGTGATGGAGTATATGTGTTTCAGTCCACGCGTGCTTCAGCTTCAACAGTTCGAGCAGGAAAATCTGTGGAGTTGTGGCATAACAGGCTAGGACACCCGTCATATCAAGCATTATCTTTGATTCCAGAATTTAATTTTGTTTTGAATAAAGATGTAATTAATAAGGCATGTGAAGTTTGTCAACGTGCCAAGCAAACTCGATCTGTGTTTCCTTTAAGCTATTCCCGAAGTAAGGATTGTTTTCATTTAGTGCATTGTGATACTTGGGGACCTTACAAGACTTCTTCTTTCTCGGGTGCTCATTATTTTTTAACTATTGTGGATGATTTTAGTAGGAGTTTGTGGGTATATATGATGGCAGACAAAAGTGAAACTTATGATCGAGTAAGTAAATTCCTGGCTATGGTAACTAATCAATTTGGTAAGAGTGTGAAAACAATACGTTCTGATAATGGGACGGAATTCAAATCCAATAAAATAATGAGGCTCCTTAGTGAGAAAGGAATTTTGCAGCAAACCACGTGTGTCTATACACCACAGCAGAATGGTAGGGTAGAAAGGAGACATAGACATATTCTTAATGTGGCAAGAGCATTGGTCTTTCATGCAGATATGCCAGTTGAATTCTGGGAAGAAAGCGTCCTCACTGCAGCGCATTTGATCAACAGAACACCCACAAAAATCCTTCAAGGAAAGTCACCTCATGAAGTACTAAATGGAGAAGCACCAGATTACAGTACCTTGCGCACATTTGGATGCTTGTGTTATGCTAACACCCGACCCAAACCTCATGACAAATTTGCCTCACGGTCACGACGTTGTGCCTTCATTGGGTATCCCACTGGACAAAAAGGTTGGAGATTGCTGGATTTGGAAACACAAGAACGATTTGTATCAAGGGATGTTACCTTTCAAGAAAATATATTCCCATTTCAAGCCAAACCAAGAGATGAGCCTGTGCCTAACTCACCTCCAGCACAACCCGCAATCGACAAGGAGACTATGGTGAGAGAACAACCTTCTGAACTTCCAATTCTTGAGGAACCAGTTTCGGAGGAAAGGGGGAGTGACTCTCGTTTGGAA